>JAMXBB010000010.1:74345123-74534512 GCA_024138015.1 Lumnitzera littorea
CCCCCCCCCCCCCCCCCCCCCCACTTTAGTGTTTTAGTTTAATAGGATCCATTTAATATTTTATTATATTATTGATTTTATTATTTATTAAATTTAAATGATTAAAAATATAATCAATTTTATAATTTATATATAATAAATATTAAATCAAAAGCCGTGAAAAAATCTTTCTTACTCCAATTAAAATCGAAATCCTTTATCCACTAAAACGTTAACCGGCACATCGATGGGGTACTCATCCATTTATATTTTTTCCGCAGAGTACGTGCTTTGAATCCTGACAAATGTTATCAAGTCAATCTGGGAAAAAAACAAAGGGCTAGAAGGCACCTTTAACAAAGAAAATCTTGTTTAACTTCCAATAAAAAGAAAAAATTGCAAATTTTTAAGTTTGACTACTTGTCTAATATAGGGAGGAAAAAGAAAAAGATAAAAAATAAGTAAACTTATATAGGATCTACATAATATAATACAAGAAAGTTTTTTTTTTTTTTTCAAAAGCGAATAAAGTGTAGAAGTTTTTACTTTGATATTAATAAATATTTCGAGATAACTATTATCATTCTCAAGTAATAAAACATAAAAAGCTCTTTGAATAAATTATAAATACACTCTTCCTTCGCACTACCGAGGGAAAGAAAAGAGACGAGACGAACTTTAAGGAAAATTTTGCTTTTTCCGCATTCGGAAAAGAAAGGAAAAAGAGGAGGCGATGAATTGGAGAAGGAAAACTTGTGGAAATTTTATATTTTTATTAAATTATTAAAATCGGTGATAATTGATCATAATATTATGATAATAATCGTAAAAACTTAGCCCAGGAAAGACAATATAGCTAGAAGGAAGTTCAATTAAAATGATAACTTTACTCTAAAAATAAAAACACGCATTTAAGATATAGGAGCCTTATGATACTTAAACAAGATTAAAAAAAAATTTACTACACTTTTTTTTTCCCTCTTTATCCAAATAAAAAAATTATAATCTTTTGACATTCATTTTCTTTTTTTTTTTTTTTT
The DNA here is from genome assembly GCA_024138015.1 of Lumnitzera littorea. Lineage (NCBI taxonomy): Eukaryota > Viridiplantae > Streptophyta > Magnoliopsida > Myrtales > Combretaceae > Lumnitzera > Lumnitzera littorea. Next base: position 74,346,143 of record JAMXBB010000010.1, read on the forward strand.
TCGAATTATACGAATCTTTTAAAAGGCCAACCTAAACCGTTGCTTAAAGTTTCGGAAATCTTCGATAAAGCGACATTATTATAGGAGTTTTGGGATTTCAGGATTTATTTTTCGGTCATCCGAGTTTGTTTCCACTTTCTAGTTATTGCACATGACTGTACTTTTCATTTAGCCAATAGGATGGTTACATGTGGCTTGGAAAGTACACTTTCACACTTCTTGAACTCTTGACTTTTTAATTTTTGAAGATTGTGACTGTGAGTGTCTTAGTCCTACACTCATAAACAAGCCCATCATATCAAAGCACAAACCGGCCACACCGCGTCCACTTCCTACCTCTCTCTCTCTCTCTCTCTCTCTTCCGGGACATAGACATAGATTTTGTGCTCGAGAGGAGAGAGAAAAACCTCGGTGTCCCGTCCTCCTACTGCCCTGACATTCTATGCGTTGAAGTGAAATAGACACGACACATAACTACTTAGAAAGCTGCTTACTTTGTACTAAAAAAGGAATCTTGCGATATACCCATTTCAAGACTCGTCTACGGAGTTCCGAAGATGTCCACCTTGCTTTTGTTCTTTATTTCTTTTGGCTTCTTCACTTCAACAGGTTTGTGTTCTCATCTTGTTCGTGTTATTCTTTCTTCTTCATTATTATTTACTTGCTTGTGGTTTTTTTTTTTTTTTTCTTTCCGGTGAGTTACATGCTTGTAGTTAGGTAAGTAGATACTAGTTTGTTTGAGAAGAAGATTTCTGAGTATCTTTTTGGGTTGATTTATGATGTATGTTCATTTTTTAGAAGGCCAATTCTTATAGACGAGTTCATATTGGATCAAGGCTCTTACTCTCTCACTCTCCCCCTCTCATTTGAAGAACTTTATTTCTCTGGAAAGTTCTTTTTTATTTTATTTTCATTTAATTTTTTTTTATGAAAAGGGACTTTGATCCTTGGGAAATGACTTGATTTTTGAAGTCTAAACTATTGAGGAAACTTTGTTTGGTCATCAAAAAAGAGAGAGAGATAGAGAGAAATATGGAGGAAGGTTTTTACTCATATTAGTATTTCGAAGTTATACTACTGTTTTTTTTGGCTGTTAATGTTTGGAAAACTATGGATTACGTCCCGGGAGGTAATTGGTACAATTACGGGCAAGAGTTTATATTGGTTGACCAATTATCATAATTTAGCATCTCGAACTTTTGTTGTGTCTTATTTACCCTATCATGTGATCATGTTTCTATTTCAGAAGCCTATGATGCACTTGACCCGAATGGCAACATTACAATCAGATGGGATATTATGAGCTGGACACCTGATGGCTATGTGGTAAGTCTTTCTTTTTCTGGAAGAATGAATGTTTCATGCTCAATATATCCGAGTGTCTCTAATTGATTGAAAGATTTGGAGATCAAAACACTCAATTTGATTGCTATATCATTTCACGCGTGAATCGTGGTTCTTGTACTAACAGTTTTCTTTCTTCTTCCTCCTGTTCTTTGGTTATGTTGATCGTGCCGAATGATGTAAAAAGACCCTCATAGCTGTAGCCAACCCCACTAGATATAAAGCTTAGTCGTCTTTTATCTTCTTGGGTAAGGATACTATTTTTAGAACTTTCTAACAAGGATCTATGCAAATGAGCAGGCAGTTGTTACAATATTCAACTTCCAGCAATATCGCCACATTCAAGTACCCGGATGGTCTCTCGGATGGACATGGGCAAAGAAGGAAGTGATATGGAGCATGATGGGTGGCCAAACAACAGAACAAGGAGATTGTTCAAGGTTTAAAGGGAACATACCGCATTGCTGTAAAAGGACCCCTACAGTTGTCGATTTAATGCCGGGAACTCCTTACAATCAGCAGATTGCAAATTGCTGCAAAGGAGGTGTTATTAGCTCATTTGTTCAAGACCCTGCAAATGCAGCAGCTGCATTCCAACTAAGTGTCGGTTCTGCTGGAACTAGCAATAAAACAGTTAGATTGCCTAAGAATTACACTCTTAATGCACCTGGACCCGGTTATACTTGTGGACCTGCAAAAAAGGTCAAGCCTACTAAATTTATCACCCAAGATAAAAGGAGAGTCACACAAGCCTTGAGTAAGTGGCATGATAAGAATATTTATATATACTATTCTCTTTTAAAGACTGTATTTCTCCACAATTGATGCATCTTTATAGACTTATAATAGCGAAATTGATTCAGATCATTTGGTCATATATAGAGATGTGATTTAGGGCAATAAAAAATGATCCATATACTCCTGTATTAGTGAATTATGATCCTTGACAGTACAGTTGCGAAACAGGACTCGTATAGCCAACTCAGTAGGAATATGTCCTGAGTGTAGTTGTTATATGAAGCAATATGTTCATTATGCGTAGATAAACTATATTTCCATATCAACCTAAATGATGTGAGAATGTCGCTTACTAAGTACCATGGAATAAGGAAGTTGATTTTTCTTTTTTTCAAAATTTCTGCACAGGGGTTTGGTTTTTGTTTTTTTGGGGGTTTGGGGGGGTGGGTTGTGTCGGTAGGGTTAGGTGGGGTGAGATTCAATGCTCTTTATATATTATGTGTGCTCTTACCTTAATTTAAACCACAACCTATGTTGTTCTGTGGAACTGATGATCTAATTGCACTTCCTGTTTTTGGTAGTGACATGGAACGTTACCTGCACATATTCACAATTCCTGGCCCAGAGGACTCCCACATGCTGTGTCTCTTTATCGTCCTTCTACAATGATACAATTGTGTCTTGTCCCAAATGCTCTTGTGGCTGCCAAGCCAATGCTACTCAAAGTGGTGGATGTGTGGAGTAAGATCACTTAACTCCTATGAAATAGCTCTCCTGCTTGTATTTTAAAACATTCCTTTTTCAATAACTTTTTAATATTATATGTTCTTCAGAAATGAAGTTACTTTGATCTGTATTCTAAGTAAAAATATTAAACTAGGACAAAGTTACTCCGTCTTAGAATAATGTCCCCACTTATGTCCCATCCAATCACATGTTGTCACTATAAAGTAATTTTTAGATCAGTACCACTCCACTTCTTTCTTGTGGTAATAATGATTTGAGGGGACATAGTGGGAGCACCATTTGGGGTTGATGGGCAAAGTTTATCTTTAGAGTGGAAAATATTTCCCTATCATGAAATGTTATCTTCATCTATATCCATGCCAAATGCAAATTGCATCACGTGTGAAGAATATTTGATACAAGTACCAGCTGGTACTTAATTCCTCACAAATTTTTAGTAAGTTAGTTAGAGAATCAAATTTGTCATAAATTGGTGATTTGAAGGCAGATGACAAATTTCTTCAACTTATTATTGTCTTCTTGTTTTCCTTTCAGTTCGAACTCGCCACATATAGCTTCAGTTGTTCCAACTTCAGGAAGCAATAGCCTTAGTCCACTGGTCCAGTGCACAAGCCATATGTGCCCCGTCAGAGTGCACTGGCATGTTAAGGTCAATTACAAAGAATACTGGAGGGTCAAAGTTACAATTACAAATTTCAATTACAACATGAACTACTCACAATGGAACTTAGTTGTACAACATCCCAATTTTGACAATTTGACTCAGATCTTCAGCTTCAATTTCAAGCCATTAACACCTTACTCGGTTATAAGTAAGATTACTTGGCCTTATTACTCTTCATATATTTGTCTTATTATGTTAAGAACAAGAAAAAAAAAAAATTAGTATCGAGATGCCGTTTAATTCATCAGTTGAAACAGAATAAGGAAGCAATATGGGAAATCGTGTTATGGTTTTGAGTAACTGTGATAAAAACTAAAAGCAAATTAGAGCATGTTTTGTTCATCTGTTTTTAATCTGGATTTCATCTGTACACGATTTGTGTCCTGTAAGTGTGTGATCTATATCTGATATGTACATCTTTTTTAGCCAAATACCCAATTTCAAAACAATTACCAAACCAGCAAACCAAACATACTATCGCAGAAAGAGATTCACATCCTCTGAAGCAACACATTAAAGGAATGCATTAGTGCTACTCTGCATAGGCTATCAAACCACATTATCAAGATATATATCTTGAGAGGTGCACTTGTTACAAGTCTAAATTTTAGATTTATATGTCATTAATCCAAAATTTGGCATTTATTTCAAATGTGGCTTCTGGGGGATGATGCTACTTTGTGCATAAATATGTTCATGATATATCTACTATGGATAACACTATCATCTCGCAGCTTAGACAGTTGCACTTTCATTGCAAGAAAGTTTGCAAGTCTAATCAGTTTTATGGAAACAGATGATACTGCAATGTTATGGGGAATCAAGTTCTACAATGATCTACTAATGCAAGCTGGCCCTCTTGGCAACGTGCAATCAGAGCTTTTATTCCGTAAGGATGCATCATCCTTTACATTTGAGAAAGGCTGGGCATTTCCTAGACGGATATATTTCAATGGAGATAACTGTGTAATGCCACCTCCAGATGCCTATCCCTGGCTGCCAAACACGAGCTCTCGCATGGCCATCTCGAGACTTGGTCCAATCGTGAGCTTTCTGCTGGCTGCATTACTCCTACACGGGAATATCTGAAGGGTATTCAGCAGGTGAACCCTGAGGATGAAGTTCCGAATTTTTGACAGATGCGGTTGACTCCAAGAGTTATCCCACAAGAACTTCGTTGAATTATACTGCATTGTATTGGATGCGTGTGTAGGGTAGAAGGTGCGCTTGATGTTTTCCCCAAGTCAATGTGTTAACTCGTTTTATCGATACTTCACCGTCTTTGTACAAAATTTAAATAAAGTTACTTAAAGATGAAAAATTATAAATTATGTGTCTTATTTAATTTCTATATATTTCTGTGTAAATGACTAGCGATGAGGTAGTAGTACTTAGTTTATGAAAAGAATGCATCTGAGTTGGTGACTCCAGATAACTGGTGCTAAAACTTGTGATATTGAAGGGATTGTTTCGTCAAATTAAGATGAAAAGTATAATAGAGCACCTAAGACATCAAAATGAGGTCTTTGGGCTATAATATTGTAGATGACAGCAAAATTTTCAAATGTTTTTTATTGATTCGAAAGAAAAATTCTCATGTAATTCATTGATAAGCATCTATCAAATAAAATATTAAGTATTTTATTTTCTCCCCCTTAAAAAACGCTGGTGCTTTTGGTTACCATTTTCTAATCATATAATGTTCAAATCACATCTTGAGTAAAGATTTTCCTTGCGTATAGGTGGATATATGACAAAATGTTGAGTAAATTATGTTTTGACCATCTCAACTTTCAAATTTTTATGCTTATCCCCTTAATTCTCAAAAAATGCATTTGGGTCTAGTAGATATAAGAGCTTACTGATGCATGTCATGCAATCACGCTTCATGTAATAGAGATGAGTGTGGCACTTTAAAAAGAGGATCATAAAAGAGAAGGCATGGTCAATAGGCTTCATATTACCATGAAAAATGGAAAGGAAGTCCAGTAGAGTTTGAGCTCATAGAGCATTTTTTAGGCTATTCCCTCTAAGAGAAGTTAGAGGGCATCTTAAAAAAAAGTGATTGATGATAATGACCACCATCATGTTCAGATTATTTAGGTTATGCCCGTATAAATGGAGGCTTAGAAAGCAGTGTAACCGATTTAAATCTTCATAAGAGAGTTTACTAGATAGAAAAGGGCCTAAGAGTCCATAAGAACTTGGGTTAATGTTGTAAATGCTACCTAAACTTTAGCAAAGTATTTAATTTAGTACCTCAACTTTTTAATAGCCAATTTAATACTTACTTGTATTCTAATGGTCATCTTTAGTATTTGGATTAACACAATTAAGCTCTATTAACCGGTGGATATTGGGACCAATTATAACCGAATGCGTGGCATATACCATTACGTCAATAATATAGAAGCTAAGTTGGACTCTAGGTGGAAAAAATAAAAAGAAAACAAAAGAAAAGCAAGTCAATATGTAAATAAAGAAGAAAGTGCACCAACTAACCCTAATCTTAACAGTTGATCAAGAAAAAACATTTACCAGTCTTCACAAGAACCAAACCTTTGTTCCTTCAACATGAACTCCAAATGGAAGTTGTCATGCCTAAATCATAAGAAGAAAACCTGTTTTTCTTCACCTAATCACAACAACAAGCAAGCAAAACATCCTAAAGTCATGGGTGTACAAGAGACAAGAGGTATCAAAAACCCAAAGTAAGGAGTAGACTTGAAACCTTAAGTCAATAGTTAAAAAATCCTTATGGAACCCACTTTTTGTTGACGAAAAAGGATTCCTGCTTAGATAGTGAAGCACCAATGACTATATAGGGTTTTTGTCATACAACATGTAAGGTGGGATGAATATCACATAAAAAAACGGCTTTACGTGGTCTAAAGGAAAGAGAAAGGTAAGTAAGTGTCCTTTTCCTTTAGTTTTACTCATTAGGAAATATTTGTTTAAGTATTTCCTACACTTTTATGACATATTACACATATAGGTTGTTTGCTAAGCTTATTGGTGTTTCTAATATAAGGTAAACTTGATGATACATGTTAGTGCTTGATTTGAAGGAAAAGGGTATAGAAGAAAGTATGTAGGAGGTGAACAACTTAAGTGGATTATGGGCATTAATGCCATTAGTAAAGTTGCATTGTTTTACTTTCTTAGAGACTTCAAGTTTGTAAATATTAAAAGAATATATTTTTTTAATACCTAGAAAAACCTTACTAGATGGATTGTCTAACCTTAGTGTAGGAGAAAATGCCCCGTATAATGTTATGGTAGCTATTTTAGGAGCATATTGTAGTGGCATCTTCATGTTGAGCATGTTGCAAGGTAGATGACTAGGGAAAGGGTGTAATCCGTTAGGCAAGTGCATCTTATCAAATTGTAATAGTGGATTAAGTCTAAGTGTCAATCACTTAGGGACTCTAACCATTAATATTAACTAGATCTCTATTATTTAACTGGCAAATTAAATTTTAAGAAATTTAAAGAAGTAAATCTAAATTACTGTTAAAACTAATTTAAAGATTAACTAAGATGTAATTCAAGAATTAACAAAAAAGTAATTCAATTGAAAATTAATTCGAGATTCAATATTGTACCTAGATCTTGTTTCCCTTATATTTAACATTTGATTTTCCTAAAGATAAACTAATTTATTCTTTAATCTTTTTTGACCAGGAGAATTCTTTACTAATGTTAATCACTTTCTCAATCTAATTAACCTTAACCATAGAATCACATATTAGAATCTTCTTTTAATAGCATGACCTAAGATTACATTATTGACATTATTGAACAATGCATTCTCTATGCTTTAATTCAAAATTCTGGAAGAACCTTGCAAATTATCTCTAATCTTGAAATAATCCTCATCAACTATGCCTAAATCTAACCTTATAAGAAATTTGTTGATTCTCTTATAAGATATCAAACTTTAGATTATTACCTGCGAAAATAATAACCTGAATCACAAAGCAAACATAGTTAAACTAAGAAAAGACTAAAGAATTAAATAAATCAAATACTAATCATATTACATGAATAGATTTAGGGTCTACAAGACTTAAATATCAAAGATCTACTTACTATACATCTTAAAATAATAATTTAAAAACAAGGAGTAGAAAATTATAGGAAAGAAAATCATAGGAAAGAAAATCATGAAGTCTAAAGAAAAATTGAATCTTAAATTCTTGACGATTCTTTTGCTCCTTGAGTATTCTTGTTTTGAAAAGCTTTTTAAAATTTGTGTGCAATAAGTTCTTCTTTTTTACAAACCCTAACAAGGTTTTATATAGGAAGAGATTAAAAAAAAAAACAGGTCGGTTGGAAAAAACACGACTGGGGACATAATCATATCTTTTGGTTATGTATTTGATCGTACTTCACGTTTGTTTGTTTGTTTCTTTTTCTAAATTGGAAACGACACGATTGATGACATAGTTATGTCTTTTGGTCATGTCTTAAGCTGTAACAATTGAAAATTAGCTCTAATTTTGCCTAAAAACGATATAGTCATGTTGATTGGTTAATTGTGTTGATCTTCAAACCTTCATAACTTGCTCATTTTAGCTCCGTTTTGAGCAAAATTTATTTTTATCTTCTCGTTTTCTAACGTAGATCATTTCAAAAACTAGAAAACAAAATTTGACTCAATTAAGTATTATTATCTAAAAATAAACTTAAATATCAAGGAAAATAATTGAAAATCACTAAATAAAATGTAATCAATTTAGAACTCATCAAACTTCCCTACACTTAAGAATTTGCTTGTCCTCAAGCAAATAAATCAAAAAAAGATTAGGACAAGAATTATTAAGTAAAAAATAATCATTACTTAGGAAATCGGCTAACAATTACACTTAATTTGGAAAAACTCAACTTGTAAATCGAATCAATTTTCTTTAAATAACTTCCTTAACTCTTATACTTAATCTTTTTCCCCATTTCTAAGAAACAAAAAGTACCAAAATTCATAAGCTAATCTGTGTAAATTAAAGTTTAACTGAATTATTTAATCAAGGATTGAATTAGATTTAACATCTCGCCAATCACGAAAGATTCATAAAAATTTTTACCTACTTAGTTAAAATGTATACAACCCTCTCTTTAAACTCACTAAGCGCCATAATTCAGAGTAAATATATATTACATCTACTCATCCTCTAATCATCCTCTAATCATCTCCTTAATTCATGCTTTAGCTAAAAGGCTTCAAATTCATTGAATTAAACACATTAATTAAGGACAATTATGTTGGCAGTGAGAAAGGATCTCGTTCTTCTGACAAACTAAGACCGATCTATACCAACTTAGCCCTTATATTAGTAGTTGGAAAGAATCTTGCTTTTCTGAAGGACTAAGGCCAATCCATATCAATTCATACTTTGAGCTTATTTTGGCATTGGCAGTAGAGTTTAACCTCGCTCTTTTGAAGGACCAAAGCGAATTCTTACCAATTTTGCCTCTCTCTTATTTTATTTTATTTTTCACTTTCTACCCTCATCTATTTCAAGTTTTCAAAAGTTTCTCAAAATAAAAATTTCATTTATTTGTTTACTAAAAATTATAGAGCTCCAAAGTCATATAAGAGGAAAGCATACATCAAAGTAAGCTTCAAAAATAGTCATGATTAGCTCCTAACTAGTAATGTTACTCTAATCCTAAGTTCTTAAAATCCTCAGTTAAATAGTCCTTAACTTTACTCCACAAAGATTTTACCTATCAACTCCAACATCATATAAATTAAATATCAAAGAATAAGTATTCAAATTACATTTAACTTAGTGGATGTTATCAATTTACAAATAATTGCAAGTTAATGACACAATAAAATTGGGTTAAATGCAAAAAAATCAGTCTCCTAAGTAGCAAAAGTTTCTATAAATTTTTATATCCCCTTCCCCACACTTAAAATTGTATATTGTCCCTAATGTACGAATTAAGTCATAAAATGAAAAGTATATCAATAAAAACAATCATGGGTAAAACAATATAAAAGTAGGAAAGAAAAACCGATACTTTCCTAAAAATTTGAGTAGCTCAAATGTACAAAAGTCATAAGTTATGAAGTAACCTATGCCAAATTTGCAAACGCAAAAACTAAACATGTCTATGTAAAAGCTTCGACCTTTAGTACCAACATCAAGAAACAACCAACACTGTCATTCCATCAAAACACAAAAGAAAACATGAAAGAGAAAAGAAAAACAAAAGCAAATCCTAAAGGAAAAAGCAACGAGAATGTTTAGAAAAGAAATCCAGCCTTATGAACTTAAGTACATCTTAGGCAATCAAAATGAAAAGAAAAATAACTGCATCGCCCTAATCATCATCTATGAAATCGTCTTCATTTTCCTTAAAATCCGGATCTTCATCATCAACTTCCTCAACTCAACTCTCCACCTGAGCACCCTTCTCCTTGGAGCTTTCTTCTTGAGCCGCTTCTTCGTTGTTTGACTCTCAGGTGGCATCTTCTTCTGAAGACGAAGAGGTGTTAATGAAAACATTAGGAACTTTCAAGCTATTTGTTTTAGCCACATTGTAGAAAAATCGCATAATGAGATTTTGCTTATTCATTATCTTATCTATCTCGTTCTCCATCTTTCTTTAGCGAATACGAATATCTTTCAGCATTTTTTTAATCTGATCTAGCTAAGTGCTTGACCCTTGACTCGCATTGGAACTTACTCTTACATGTCATTCAAGTGCACCCAAGTTCTATTCATGTTTTTAAATGTCTCTTTCCTTATTGGCCTTGTTTCCCTAACTAGAGTCATGTTAGACAATCTTCTCATTGAAACCCCCATTCTACGAGCTAATAAAGTGACATAAGGTCCACAACATATTTGCCCATGCACACAAATGCTGGTTGCTTGCTTCAGTAAGTAATTTGCTACCAACATAGCAAGATTAATAGGATACTTCTCAATTATACTATAAAGGGCCAACAACCTAAGTTTACTAACTATGCCAATGCTCTTCCCCCGACTAATCGTATGCGATATCAACTAATGAATTATGTGGTACTTGGGACGTTGTAAGTAGGATGTTTTACTAGACTTAGCTTGGTAGAGTCTTCCACCAGCAATATTTTGCCAAAATGCAAACTAGGAAATTCTACGAGGTAACCTAATCGAAAGTATAAGAAACTCTTTAGTACGTACATACTCTTTCGAATATAAGCCTAATAAGCTCCAAACTCAGCAACCATTATTGAATATGAGTGATTGTTCATATGAAAATTTAGTTTCCTATGTGATCCGAAGTTATGCAAAAGCTTATCCATTTGGACTGTGTAAACCCCCTAAAATTGAGTTTAGGATAAAATAGAAAAGTTAATCGAGGTGATATAGTGTAGTTAGATTTTAGAAATGATGACCCAAAATCCCAATTTTACCCTTAAAAGTAGGAATATTCAATATAGCACTAAAATGTTCGGAACTCCTAAAATCAAGTTTAAATTGTGACAAAAATTTAGAAACAAGTTAATTGAGCTATAAAATGAGATAATATAATATAATTTACTATATGAATATATATGTAATTTTATGAGTATATCCGGCATAAATAATAATTATACTGGTAAATTATCCCTAAATTACTTAATTATATATATATTGCGTTAAATTCATGAAATTTATTAAGAGAATATACCCTAAAAATCAAAGATATATTAGAAACTTAATTATATGAGTATGGTTATATATTACACGTAATATTTACATAGGGTATATACTTATATACTAATTAAATAACTAATATGAACATGATATATATATATATATATATTATTTAACTAAAATATGTACAAAAGTGATCCAAAATGAATCAAATTGTGGCTGGAAACTCCTAGAATTCACCATAGCAAGCTTGGACACAAATCAAAGTTGAATCAAAAGTTAATTAACTAAGAATTAGGCACCTCCTACTTCATTTATGGGGAGAAAATAGGGGAAAAAAATAAAAAAAAAAGTTTTCAAGTACAGAACTAACTCCAAACTTGTATATATAGGGTCCCTAGTATCAAATTAAACACTTTAGGAACTAAGTTAATTAAGAAAAATTCAGGAAAAATTTCTACAAAAATAGAAAAAACAAGAGAACCATTGTACCACCACCATACTCGACCCATACGACCACTTGACGACAAACCCCACCAGCCACCATCAGTCCACGCTGCGTCTAAGCCCTCCGACAACCACTTAATTGCCACCTACCATCGGAGAGTTTAAGAACAATGAGGTTAAATTCTTGTCATGTTTTTCAATAATTTGTAAAAAATATCAAATCTACCTAAAATATTTTTACTTGGGTTATTTTGAATATGCTTTTATGTGATATTTTTATTTTTGAAAAATTCGTAATATTTAATATACTTTCTTAAGAAATTTACTATTCGTTCGAATTTAGAATTGTAAAATAAATATATTAAATGATGTTAGCTGAAAATTTTTGTGTAAGATATGTATGATATATAGATAATTGCTATGTAGACCTAATTTTTATTTGAATATTTTTAATATTTTTAATATTTATCACATTTTTTGGCCTAAAAATAGCTCGAAAATAGGTTGAAATTATGAATTAAATAGAAAATTATAAAATTAATTGATGAAATGGACATGTATTGATCTATAGTAAATAATAACAATATTGAGTTAGATTGAAATTAATTTAGTGTAAAAAGAATCATAATTGAGTAATTTAGGATAATTTAGGAGTAAAATTCTAAATACAGGTATATAAGCGATAAGTAAAAAACTTGAAACCAAGTGATAACTGAATTCCCTATATTTTTAAGAGTCTATAGAAATTTTAAGGGAGTTATTTGGAATCCTGAACTATTTATTACGAATTTACCTAATAAAATGGTTTAAATTACAAGTCGGGTGTATTTTTAATATTAATAAGCTAAAATGAATTAAATAGTTAAATAAAAACTATATACATGATTGTTGATTAGAATGGATTAAATGAGTATTTTTATTATATTTACTTATATTTTCTGATCAAGATACACTTTAGATATATTAGAGTTAGATAATACTCATATTGTAACGATATGTGGACAAATTAGATAAAATGCAATTTAATAATATAAATTATATATAATACGATAATATTTCTATAAATACGTATAATTGTGTTAAAAACTCGAATTACCGGTTAAAAGTCGTTTCTAAGAACAGACTCATAAAACTTGTTGTTAGGTTTTTACGAATCCAATGATACTAATTTTGTTAAAATTTGACAATTTTAAATAATATAACCTATAACTTTATCATATTCTAGAATGTATGTATTTCGGTAATCTTACCGGAATTAAAACGTGAATTAATAAATTAAAAATACGTTTTAATACAATTGAAACGATATATAATATGTAATAGTATGGATGACGTACAGTATCAACAATTAATAACTTAATCAATATATAGTGATAATACGACTAATATATATATATATATAATCGTTTTAGATTAAACCCTAATGTTTTCGTAATTATTACGAAAACTGAATTTGGGTCTTTTGTATAAATAAGATCTTTCAATACAAAGATGGTTAACGACTCAAGTCAGCAATAGTGAGCGTTTAAACAAGTAAGTTGGGATTATGGCTTTACCGCTTATTGAGATACTGTTTTAAAATATCCGAAGCCCCAAGAGTACTTCTAGCTGTGTTTGTAGTTAGTTGACTGTACGCATGCCATGTGTATGGATGATACTTAGTTGCAACAAGAGTTGAACTCCTTGGTGTGTTGTTCTGCATATTTGTATTGATTATGTATTATGTGAAATTGTTGGCCACTCTTAATTAAAACTAACGTTTATTTGACTAAAATAAAACTGGACATGCATAACACCCATTAGGAGAAATGATTAAGAGTATTAGGCTAAACACTGACTTCTTTCGATGAAGATAGCTGAAATGGTCATTTTCTCATCCTTAGTCGAACTAAGTGATAGCTGAGGAGGTCACGGGAAGGTTGGGGGCTATGGTTTGAAGGCGGTCATAGAAGGAGGGTGTTCTCTATTGCACAAGCCCAAGTTTGGTCTGATTTGAGTCACGATAAAACTCCTCAATCTGGGTTAAAGCGGATGTAATTTCTTTAACCTCATAATGGACCGAATAACATTGTATGATGTTTCATTTGATCGATTACATTGCATTTCATCATAATTATTAACCTTGTTTGTGATTGTATGGTGCTCTTCTGACTCTGTCCTACTTATTGAGCTAGTTATACTCACATCCCCATAGACTTTTTTGCAGGTGTTAAGTGAGGTCAAGATGTTTAGATACCACCATTTCTAGGTTAGCGTCCTATTGTTTGGGAAAGTAAGGAACGAGGAATCAACATAATCTGGGCTTTTAATCTTTCTTTTGTCTTTTTTATTGAATTTTGAGGAGACTAATTGGGAATTCCTTAGGACACCCACTAGTTTCCTATCTTACGTAAATAATTTGTAAACTCGTGGCTTCTTGATAAACTCTTATTGTAAATTATAACTCTGATGTAAGACGTTTATGTCAGTACTGTTGTGGTACTAGACAATAGATTGTATAAAACAGGTATTTTGTAAAGTTCTACTATAGGTTTGGTTATTAACAGGTGTCAAAATAGACGTTTCAAGCTGGTTGAGTCATGTATGCATTGTGTGGACTATATCTTCGATTATAACTGTAAGGTTAACTTCTATCTTAGGTTGGTTTACATGGTGGAACTGTTATGACTTCTCCTGTTCGAGGCATGATAGACTATATAAAGGAACTTATGTGTGAGCTCGTAGTAAATAGGAGCTTAGCATGTTAATAGTTATTTCGATGGTTCAACAAAAACCATGTCTTGGATTTTCTTAAGTAAATGGAGTTCCTTAATAACACTTTAATCAAGACATAATATTTCACCAAATATGCATGATTGGAGATGTCGAAATCGATCCCTAACAGCTTTTGATGTAAAGCGTAACATCAGATGAATTGGGGGATCAAAGGCTGCTAATGAGTTCGGAGATGGCGGTGGTTGAGATGAATATGAAGCAATTTCTTTACCTTTGTGTCTCACGTCCAATTTTTATCTTGGTGCCATGTTCTATAATAGAAAGAAGTAAATTAAACTCAAGAAATGGACACCAATGCTTTCCCTACACTTAGATTAACAAATAATGTAAAAACTAAGAACAATTGTAGAAGAAAACACATAAAAAAAAAAATCATTTAGGCATTTTATCAAACACATAGGGGGTATGTCATTTTCTTTAAGAATTTGAAGAAACAGTTTCATAATCACACAATCTCTTATTACACAAAGAGATCTATGCATGTTGAATTGATGATTCCTACGTTTTCTTACATCCAAAGCGTAAGATCTTAACATTATAACAAAACCTTAACCAAGTAAGTCGCAAGAACCAACACCATGTACAAAAGAAATTAAAGTCTTATCACGGAAAAGAAAGTTTCCCATGCCTTAAAATGCATGATAATCTACATGATTGTGTCAATAATTGTGTCTTTTAAAACCTAAGTCGAGCACTTAATTAAGAGCACGATCGTATTCTTCATGTTCACTACCCATCTTCTTAAAACAAAAGTCATGAACACATTCTAAAGATTATCACATGCAAGAGCTTCAAAGTCTAACTACGTTATCATAGACAAGAGTCTAATCCAAGTAAATTTCTCAAAAAAATTCGAGAAAAAGAGAAATCAAGAACTTACTAGAGTAGTTGAAGTAAGTGCACTTAGGAAAACGTGAATTGGTACAAGTGATAGGTTGTAAATCAAAGATGGTTGTAAGTGTTTGCTATTTTGTGTTTGGCGTGAGTGAGAGAGTATAGAGAAAGAGACGATCATGTGTGCATTTGTGTAAGGAGCAGTGAGAGAGACAAAGGAAAATTGGTTTACACACACATTATATTATGAACAGCACGACCGTATCTCGTAGTCATGTATCCTTCTATGGCATGGCCAAAATTTAGCCTAGTATTGATACGGTCATTGACGCAACTGTGTTTCGTGATTGTGTATCCTTCTATGGTTCAGTTGTAAAGTGCACCTGGAAGTTACATAATTCAAGACAATTATTTCTTTGGATGATGTAGTCTACTGTTTTTTTTTTACTTTTAAATTTTATTATGTTTATATTAATTTACGCTTGCCTATCCTAAATGCAAGAATTGAAAAATAAAAGAAAATTAAGGAAACAAAAGTACTAAATTAAAAAAAAAATTGAATTAAAGAAACTTAATGCAAAAATTAAACTAAAAGGAAAACTTAGTATGTTGCACTTATCAATTTAGAAATTTCGTTTAGCTTTCGAGGTGCTTGCTAATCGGCTAACGGGACCGCCATATGTATAGCGCAACATAAAAGTGAACTTAACCTTAAAATGAAAAATAAAAGTGTTAAAGTGTTAAGATAAATAATAACAATTACTAAAATAACCTACAAACTAGAAAATAACGAAAATAAATAAATAACTTGGGGTGCCTCCTAAGAGTACTATGTTTAAAGTTGATAGCTTGACAGAATGTATGGTTTACTTACCTTCATCTGAATGGAGATGAATCTCCATCCTTACCTAGCTTCCGAACCCTCTATACAAGGCTAGACTTACCCTTTCTTTTTATCGGTATAGCAAATTCTCTTATCTAGTTGCATAACTTTTGCTGAGTCTCTTTTTTTTATCCACTTTTCACTTAGATGGAGTGGTTATCGATAGCATTGAGCTCCTTACAATAAAAACATGTTCTAAACAATCTTTTAAGTGTTTTTGCTTCAAGACTGGTGGCTTTACTTTAGGAAGCTCTAACTTTCCTTCGTTTGGTCTACAAAATGGTTCAATCCCTTTCTTTACCACATTGGGTTCATTAGATCC
Source organism: Lumnitzera littorea (assembly GCA_024138015.1). Classification (NCBI taxonomy): domain Eukaryota; kingdom Viridiplantae; phylum Streptophyta; class Magnoliopsida; order Myrtales; family Combretaceae; genus Lumnitzera; species Lumnitzera littorea. The sequence continues at coordinate 74,362,525 of JAMXBB010000010.1, forward strand.
CAATTAAGCTACAACTTCTGATTAATTAAGGGTTTTCACCATTTCTCCATCTCCCATCTCAAAGCAATCGTTCATAGGTTCTTTGACAAGTATTTCCTATACACATTTAGTAACAACAACATTAGAAGTATCGCCATTATAGCTTGTGCCCTCTAGGTCAATCTAAATTCTGGAAAATAATTTCTTTATCTCTGACCCTTAAGATAAGCTTACATTCACTAACATCAAACACAACCCTAGCAGTAGCTAGGAAGGGTCTATTGTCGAGCCTGGTTTTTCACTCTCCCGGTTCTTTTTATAAAATTAAGTCTTCTTTAAACTGATCAATACTAAACCCTACCCATTTAATATTGACCTTCAATTAGGGTTTAAAGAAGACAATTTTTTCCAACTTCAAAATATTTGGAGTCGCCACCCGACCGAAGTTGGGAAAAGAGGTTAAGTTATAACCAATTGGGTAGATTAGTTATAACTTAGCTATTGGTCTATCAATTAAAAAACTAAGTTATAAATACGGTTTTTTAAAAACTAGAGATCTGGATCCGAGGGCTAATTCATTAAATCTTAAATGGGTACTACTTTTAACTTTCCGAATTTAACTTCGCTTTTCAAATATACCTTTTTTAATTTCTAAAAAAACATTTAATTATGATACATGCGACTAAATTAATTAATTTACATAAATATCTAACAATGGAAAAAATAAAACTTTACATATTTTAAGTTGCCCCATACTTACGTACGGGTGCCTACGTATCTGTTATTCGGGATTAGATGTACGTAGTTCTTTTATAAAAAACTTTAGTGGGTGGTTTGATTTTAATTTTTGAAAAAGGGTCATATTTACGTTTTTACCTAGTTCAATTTATTTAAGGAAATTCTTTTAAAGGGTCTTAATTGATGTTTTATTTTTGGAAACTCTAAAATAGTTCTAATTTAGAAAAAGGTTTATTTATTTTCATTTATTTTTAAAAAGCTTAATTTTTCTAAATGTGAAAACGATTTTTTTTTACTAACCTGTTTATTTATTTTTATTTTTATTATATTATTTTATTTATTTTATATTTATTCTATCTATTTCTATTAAAATAAATAAATAGACTACTTTCTTTCTTTCTTTCTTTCTTTCTCTTTTTGTTTTTCTTCTCTTTCTTTATTCTTTTTTGTTCTTTTTTCTTTTTTTTTTCTCATTTATAACATTTACAAATAAACAAATGAATAAATAAATAAAAAAGAAAAAAGAAAAAAGAAAAATCGAGTCAGCTCGGATTGGCTTTAGATTAGCTCGAACGACTCGGACCGGCTCACTTCGGCCGAATCAGCTCACTTTAGCTCGATCGGCTCACTTCGGCTTAGATTGACTTGGAGTCGACTTGATCGGTTCGAGAAATCCAATGGTGGTGGTTTTTGTAAAAACATTATAGGGAATGCTATCCTAAAGAGAGAGGAACCGTGCTAGAGAGAGGCAACTTTGATTTTTGTTTTTTCTAAAGTGTTTTGAAGTTTTTTGTTGTGTTTTGAAAATGAAGAGTAGACCCCTATTTATAAGTGTCATGATTGAGTTAAGGATGGAAAAAATTAAATGCAATAAGATTTTCTTCCAATTTTAGATTGGACGAACTTAGACAATATGTTGTGCTAAATACATAGCTATGCGTGTATGAATGTGCCAAAGTGTGTCGGAGTGTGTTTACTATACTTAGAAGTGAGTTGGCAAATGACGTAGCGATGACATGGCAATAAAGTAAGAAAAGAAAATAAAAGATACATTTTGTGCCTTCTATGGATTGAACCTAAGATCTCTAAGTCATATGCAATATCAAGTCCAGATGCTTATCCAACTAAGCTATTGGTTTTTCCTTATTCATATGTGTAATTAATTGCACATATAGATCGGGTTAACTTGAATTAAATTCAAATCTAAGCTTAGACTCAATAGTCTTTTATTCAAAACTATTGAACTTTTCCTAATTTAGGACCCTATAACTTAAATTTGAAAAATAAAAGGGGGGTAAAAATTAGGTATCTACATCTACTTAGAATTAATGGTACCTTGAGATCCTCATATATATCAACAATAACAAAATCTATAGGGAAAATGAATTTATCAACTCACACTAGAACATCTTCTATAATGCTTTTAAGGTATGTGGTGGACTTATTAGCCAATTGAATATACATGTGTATTGGTTTAAGTTCTCCAAACCCTAGCTTTTTAGACAACTTAAATGACATCAAGTTTATATTGGCTCCTAGATCTACCAAAGCATTATCTACAAACAAGTTTCTAAGTACATAAAGAAGAGTAAAACTCCTTAAATCTTGTAATTTCTTCGACGACTTTTTCTAGAGTAGTATGAAGCTTTCTTCATTCAGTATGATAGTTGAAAGATCCTCCAACTTCCTCTTGTTTGACAAAAGATCCTTAAGGAACTTCATGTAGTTTGGCATCTGTAATAAAACATTAACAAGAAGTATACGTGAAGTTGTTTAAAAAGATCGAGGAATTTTTTGAATTACTTGGTTAGGTCAAGGTAGTCTTGCTTAAGGCGTTGTGGATATAGGATGGGCAGCTTGTACTTCTTTACTTTTGGTGGCTCTATACTCCCTTTTGATCTCAATAGTTCTAAACTTTCCTTACCCTTGACCTCTACTTCTTTCTTAGCTACTTCCCCACTATCCTTTTTCTCAACTTGCAGCTCTCTTCCATTTCTCAAGTTCACTGCATTGACATGTTCCCTAGGGTTTGATTCAGTATTTCCAGGCAATGATCCTTACTGTCTGTCATTCAACATCCTGGTAAGTTGTCCAATTTGACTCTCCAGGTTGTGGATGGAGGCTTCTTTGTTCTTTAAAGAAGCCTCTATTTGTTGCATTTAAGCCTCGTTAGATTGAATATATTTTTCCAAGAAGCTTTCTAACATCTTCTTTGGAGTAGGTAAGGGTGCTGTTGAATGTTGAACTCCTGGTGGAGGCAAATTTCATCTTTTTTATGGCTAATTCCTTGCTTACCATTATGAAAGATTAGGTTGATCTCTCCATCTTGGGTTATAAGTGTTGCTGTAAGGATTATACTGGGGTCTTGTAGGTTTCCCTAGAAAATTGACATGTTTTGTCTGCTTGCAGCCTACAATCCCCTCTTGGCTGAAGTTGTTAGAGCTACATTATAGTTGTTGCAAACAATCGAAAGTGATTCTATCTTCTTGCTCAACATCTCTACCTAAGTGGCAAGGGATTGTACAACGTTTAGCTCAAATACACCTGCGACTTTTTGCTTCGCCCTAGGTTTCTCCTAGTTGTAATTGTTTAAAGCCATACCTTCTATCAAAGCCTGGACTTCCTCGGGTGTCTTGGTATTAAGTGTATCTCTCACTTCTGTGTCTATCATTTACCTTATAGAAGGGTTAAGACCATTGTAGAATGTTTGCATTTCCATCCAAAGAGGGAGGCCTTGATGTGGACACCACCTTAATAAGTCCTTAAAGCATTCCCATGTATCATATAAGGTCTCACCCTCAATCTAAGCAAAAGATGAGATGTCAACTCTAAGCTTTGTAGTTTTTGTAGGTGGAAATACTTCTCCAAGTATTTTTCTGCCAATTTGTTCCAGGTTGTGATTAAATTCCTTGCCAAGGAATTCAATCACTGCTTAGCTTGGCTACGTAAAGAAAATGGAAAAAGGCATAGCTAGATAGCATCATCAATTGCCCCGTTAATCTTGAAAGTATCACATATTTCCAAAAAAATAGAAATACGTGCATTGGGATCTTCGTCTTGGGGGCTGTCAAATTGTACAAACTGTTGCACCATCTGAATAATGTTTAGCTTGATCTCAAACTAATTGGCTACAACAGTTGGTCAATTGATGCAAGACTGGGTACCAGTTAATGACAGTAAGGAGTAGTCCAACATGGTCCGATTTTGTTCCTTATTGTTGGCCATGATGTCATTGGGTAAACTTTCGTGATTAGATTCTTATTCTATTGCTTGATCCTTAACTTCACCCTCTAACAACTCCACTTCGTCTTTCAATCTAATAAGAGATCCTCGGTTTATCACCTCTACTGTTTCTCTAATAGATAATTGCCTTAAATTGCATAAAGTTGTCCTCTTAATCTTAGGATCAATTTTATTCAAATCCTTTGATTGGCTTCTTATCATGTACAGTACCAAAGAAAATAGAGAATTTAGTCAAGATTACACCAAGAAAATAAAACAATTTAAGAAAAAGAAAATAAATTAAGAAAGATAAGAAAAAGAATGGTTAGATTAATAAATCTACTAGCTTTCTTAATATCAAAAGTCTTCAACAACGATGCCAAAAACTTAATATGTTAAGCAAGTGCACCCTATCAAATTATAATAGTAGATTAAGTCAAAGTGTCGATCCCTTAAAAACTCTAATTACTAGTACTCACTAAGTCTCTATTATCTAACCAGTAAATTAAATTTCAAAAAATTTAAAGAAATAAATCTAAATTATTGCTAAAACTAATTTAAAGATTAACTAAGATGCAATTCAAGAATTAACAAGAAAGCAATTCAATTAGAAATTAATTCAAGATTCAATGTTATACTTAGATCTTGTTTTCTCCAGATCTAACATGTGAATTTTCTAAAGATAATTTAATTTATTTTTTAATCTTTCTTGATCAGGAGAATTCTCTACTAAAGTTAATCACTTTCTCAAGTCAATTAACCATAACCCTAGAATCACTTATTAGAATTTCTTCTTAATAGCATTACCTAAAACTACATTATTGAATAATGAATTATCTACGCTTTAATTCAAAATTTTAGAAGAACCTTGCAAATTATCTCTAATGTTGCAATAATTCTTATCAGCTATGCTTAGATCTAACCTTATAAGAAATTTCTTGATTCTCTTATAAGATATCAAACTTTAGATTATTATCTGCGAAAATAATAACCTAAATCATGAAGCAAACATAGTTAAACCAAGAAAAGACTAAAGAATTAAATAAATCAAATACTAATCATATTACATGAACAGATTTAGGGTCTATAAGACTTAGATATCAAAGATTTGCTTACTACACAACCTAAAATAATAATTTAAAAACAAGGAGTAGAAAATTGTAGGAAAGAAAATCATGAAGTTTAAAGAAAAATTGAATCTTGAATTCTTGATGATTCTCTCGCTCCTTGAGTATTCTTGTTTTGAAAAACTTTCTAAAATTCGTATGCAACAAGCTCTTCTTTTTTACAAACCCTAGCAAGGTTTTATATAGGAAGATATTCAAAAAACAGGTCAGTTGGAAAAGACACGACTGGGGACACAATCATATCTTTTAGTTGTGCACTTGATCGTACTTTACGTTTGTTTATTTGTTTCTTTTTTTTTTTAAATTAGAAACGATACGATCGACAACGTGGTCGTGTCCTAAGCTATAACAGTTGAAAATCAGCTCTAATTTTGCTTGGAAACGACACGGTCATATCGTTTGGCTGTATTGATTTTCAAATCTTCATAACTTGCTCATTTTATCTGTGTTTTCAGTGAAATTTATTTCTATCTTCTTGTTTTCTTACGTAGATCATTACAAAACCTAGAAAAAAAAAATTAACTCAGTTAAGTATTAAAATAAACTCAAATATCAAGGAAAATCATTGAAAATCATAAAAAATCACTAAATAAAATATAACCAATTTAGATCTCATTAGGGTAGAATTAGATCACTTGAGTGAGCATATTCTAGAGTCAAAGGAGGAAGAGGATATGGTTAAGGTAGACTATCTTTCTTATGATAATGTGAAGTAGTGTTGGCTATACGCAATAAGAAGAAGGTTTTCATAGCAAATAAAGGTCACTATAGAATTGAAGAGTTCGATATTGATGTTGAGACTATATTTTATGGTTGCAATGATGAGCTTCATCGAGAAAAAAAGGGGGTTGTTGAAGAGGAGGCTATTGAAGGTGATGAGAATGATGTGGAGAATATGTTTTCAAATGAAGTGGGTAGTTTCAAGATAGACTCTAGTGAAGAAATGAGTGAAGATAGACTAAAGAGGAGAAGAAGGACAAAGGATCACAATGATCCTACTACAGTGAGACCCTATATTTGTATGGGAATGGTCTTCAAAAGTAAAGAACAATTCAAAGAGGCAATGAATAATTATTTTAGGCATGCCGACATGATTTAAGGATTATGTTGAATGATAAGCGTAGGGTTCAGTTTAAGTGCAAGAATTAGGGCTATCCATTTGCCATATTCACATTCGTAAAGACAAAAATGGGTGATTTTGTTATTAAAAACTTTCTAAGACAAGCATAATGAGTTTGGTAAGCTATCTTTCAAGGATAGTCGTATGATATTTAAGGTCCTTAGGAAACACTTCATGTCAAGATTGTAAATCATGCCTAATACAGGCACAAAGGACATTAAATAACTTGTAAGGGAAGAGCTAATAGTAGATGTCACTTAGAGCCAAAGTCGACATACAAGAGAATATACTCTTATACAAATCAATGGGAGGTATAAGCTAGTGATTGATAGGCTTTAGGACTATGCTAGTGCTCTAAGGAAGGCATCCAAGGGTCTTCTAAATTCAGTTGAAATTGTTGTTGAGAGATTTAGTCTAGCACATCCCCTCTACTTCAACAATATGTTCATTTGTATAGATACTTGTAGAGTGGGATTTTTCATAAGGTGCAAGTCTATTTTAGGACTCGATGGTTGTCTCTTAAAAGGTGAGTTGAAGGGTGAACTATTGAGTGTCGTTGCACGTAATTCCAATGACTGGATGTATCCAACTGCTTGGGCATATGTAGAAGGTGAGAACTTAGATAGCTGGTTATGGTTTCTATAGGAATTAGACCTATTGGTAGGCTTTAGTGCTAGTTTTGGCTTTATTATCATTAGTGATATGTAAAAGGTAATTTGTTCATCTTGTCTTATTTTCCCTATGTATACATTGTATTAATAAGATATTTCAATTATATGTAGCCTCCTAAAGTTTAAACTTGCAATACTTGTTTGTTTTGGTGTACAGGGGTTGGAGAAAGCCATAGCTGAAAAGTATCCACTATTAGAGAATCATTTCTATGCAAGACATTCTTTTGCAAATTTGTAAAAGAAAGTTAAGGGTAGAAATGATTCTCTAATGGTAACTTGTAGCAGTTGTTTTAGAGTATGTGCAAGTTTACAACTATGGAGAAATGTGAGAACATGTAAATAAGATTAAAGCATTGAAACTAAAGTCTATTGATGATCTTCTATGGTAAAACCCAAAAAATTGGTGTAAGGCTTTTTTTTTTTTTTCAAACACGTGACCAAGTGTGATGTAATAAATAGCAATATGTCAGAGACTTTCAACTCTGCAGTAATCGAGGTGCATATGTCAATCATCTTAATGATGGAGTACATTTAGAAGTAAGTAATAGCAAGAATAGCTTGTAAGACTAAATGAAAGCTGTAAGTGGACTTTATGATTCCTATGATGCATTTGCTAGTACATTGAGAGAAGAAAGGATGCAAGCATCAAAAACCATCCTTTATCCAAGGACCATATGAAATTTGAAGTTATTAGCTAGCATATTTGGTTGGCCTAAGAATAGGTCTTATAGTTGTAACTTATGAGGTTTGACCAACATTCTATGTGCACATGCCTATGAGTGTATCTTATAGTCTTTAGGGAGTAATGGACAAAAAACACCTTTAGTAAAAACTCTAAAATGCACAAGTGATGTACACCTATGTGATTGTTCTTATTATATACTTAAGTATTGATATTTACTGTGGTAAGCCACAACTAATGCAGTTTGTATTTCTCTAACCAAAGGAAGCATTAAAAAGGCTTGTAATAGTCATTTCTATGGCCAATGGCTTAAGGAACAAATTGTAGCAATGCCAAGTACAATTACAAGTTGATATGGAAGAGGTACAAGCAAAAAAGTGGGCCCAAGAGAAGAAACAAAGAGGGATATTGGTTCTGCGCTATTAGAGTGATTGAATCGCAATGGTTAACTTCTATATGAAGAAGTGGATAGGTCCCTTGCATGTAAATCTAGATGAGTCAAGTGATGATAATGATGGCGCTAGTATCTCAACTGAAGAGAGTCAACTAAGCAACTAATGAATAATTGGATAGTGGTGTAGTACTTATTTTTTGTAAATCCCGCTTTTGTATAAATATTGTTAAATGGGTAATGTTTAAGCTTATTCGCTTTTGTGTAAATGTTGCTTCAATGAGGATGTAAAGTTTAGTTATTCTAGTGCAAATTGTAATGTTGGTTAGTTTTTTTTTTTTTTAGGTTATGGTACATTTTGATTTGACCATGAAATAGATAATATATTTTCAATGGTGTTAATATAAAGTTTGTTGAATGACTGTAGGTGGAACCATATAGGTACAATCAATTAAGGATTATGGTTTATTTACTTTACTATCTTGGTTAGATGATTCTCCTTTATCTTTCCATTTTGCCATGTAAAGAGAAAAGTACAACAAGTATTGTGTTATGGCTTCTTGTCAAGCTTTGCAAATCAAGTTATTTAAATATAGAAAATGTTGATGACCAATTAGTTATTCTGTATTTATGGATTTTAGTTGTTATGTAATAGGTAAGTGATGTGGTGAGAAAAAAAAAATTTATTTGTAGACAATTTACTATTGGTTTAAAAAATGTTCTCATTTGGATTTTTTAGTACGTTTGCATTTGCAAGAGAAGAAAAATTCATTTGTTGTTGTTTTCTTTCCATTAAGTATTTGGCTATACCATTCAATTAGGTATTAAAACCAACTTAATTAGGAAATTGTTCAATTTGATTTTTCATATCCAATCACACATACTAATACAATATACTAGGTTTACAAACTATTTTACATAGAGACAAAAGATAACATGGTAATTGATTATAATAAATGCCATTAGAATGATTATGACAAAACAGACATATTACAAACCATTGGAATTATTATGATATAGCAAATGTAATATAAGTCAAATTGTCAGGTTTACAATTTACTTTACAAAGAAATAAAAGATAATAAAGTGCACAATAAATTTATAAGGAATCAGATTGTTTCCATAGTAGTATCACAACTTGCTTTGTATGAGATTCTATAGTTGTGCTTTCTATAAATGCACAAGAACTACTTTCCATAATGTTTTGAAACTTTCTAAGTTCAATCAACAAAAGTGTAAAATATATTTTGCAAGTTCAAGGAAAATTGAATAGAGAGAAATCATCATAAAGCACATGCCTTATATTAAGATAAATGCAATAGATGTTAGCTAATAGTAAATTACAATATATTTGGTAACTACAAAACTAAAAACAGCCCATGGAGAGTTGAATACAATAAAAATCCTATCAATTATTAGTTAGCATTAGATGTTCTATGCAACACAAAGTTACACATTCTTGATATACATGTTCATTACACTAGAATAATTATCCATGTTACAAGTTATAACATAGTACATACTAATAGAAATATACATAAAATCTAAAACATTGCTTGAACAATGCTTCACCTAATGCTTAGCAACTACCCAATACAAGAAAATCTTCATCCATGTGACAATGGCCATATACTTATACACTTTTACCATATTTTTAAGTCTAGCAATCTATCCTTTTGCATGCTCATTCCTTCTTTATAAAGGATTGTGATCAACTTCTAAATCTTTACATCCAACCACATCCTTTAAAGCAAGCCTTCATAACATCCTGTTCTATTCTAATAGTCTCAATCTTTCCTCTACTATAGATGTCAACATTCTCTTTTTCAATTTAAGTTCTTTAGTCAAATCCAATGTTTGTATTTGCTTCTCCTTATTGCACTATACCCACCGAAATAAATTGCAATCATCCTTTTATACATTAATACATACAAAATTAAACAAATTGCTAATTATTTACATTACAATGAAAAAACACCAACTAAATAAGAATGTATACATACACAAAAACATGTTTTCTTCTAATTATTTACATCAATGCACAATAAATCAGACCACCTACTATTGACTTAAAATAGAACAACCACACCTTTTTTTGTTTTTAAAGTCAACAACCACACTTCAAAAATATATAAACAAACATATGGCAAACTTCGCTCTAAATTAATTAAAGTCTTAGAATTTGTGATTAACCTGTTAAATCTTTAACATTCATAAAATTGTCTGCCATGGTTGGTCTCTATCTTTGCAACTAAAACTCTCTCCTTCAATCTACAGTTGTAGAAGATAAGCTCATTACTTTTGGAAAACGACATATGCGTAGAAGCAGTTGATATGGTTGATGACTTCCCATCTTCAAGATCTTAATGTGCCCTTTTCCTTTCGAATTTTCTTAAATGAATTAGGGTTTTCCACCTTCAACTTTTCTTAAATGAATTACAATGTTCCACCTAATTTAGGTTAGGTTTTTTCAATTAAGGTATGAGCACCGAAGCATACCATGAGTTACCCCTAGTTCTTTTTCTATCTTTCTCTCGTCTTTGTCTCAGTCGTACTTTCTCTGAAATTAAGGTTTCATGCTTTTCTCTTTGGTCATGTTTAAGGAATGATAGTTTGTGGTATTTCCAAGTCGTTAAGTTTTTCCATTTGATTTTTTCTTTTTTGTGCTTGCGTGGCCATTTTCCTGTTGATTTGATCTAGCTAAATGCTTAGTTGGCTTCATTTCATATCTATTTAATAGTTTGATGCATGTGTCACTGTATTATTGGATGTTGTGTTTACGTAATCTAACGGTGTTTAATAAAGTTAGGTGGGGTACCAAGAGTGATAACAAAAAGTTTAGTTAAGTACTGAATTGACCATTTATATGTTTAGATAGTAAATTGAAAAATTTGGTAAAATTCGGATACCAAATGCGACATCAACTCAAAGAACCCTGATAAATATTAGGCTATGCTGGTCCTGGCTAGCTTGTTATAGACCCACTAATTTAACCATCAATTATGATAAGCCTAAAACTAGTGAATGAATATAAACATCAAATAGAAAATAAAATTCTACTAGTAGAAAGAAAAGAATTAGCTTTAGACAACTGGAAGACATTTAGATAAGCATTCCTTAGACATTATACAAAGCACGAAGAAGATAAAGATATTATACTTGAGAAAACATATGCATACATTATCTTTAGAAGAAATCTATATGTGAACATATTATTACTGAAATGTAGATAGTATATTAGTAGCTTAGCAAAAAGGAATTTCTAGGAACCCTTTTAAGTCTTATAGTTTTATGCATAAAAATTATTGACAAAACATTTCTTCCTATATATTTAGAAATGAAAATAATGAAGTAAAATTTTGTATTTATAAATTTGATATAAAATTTGAAACTTTTCTTAGTATTTTTGTAGAAGAATATTGGTTCATAGAACAAACATTGTTGGATTATGGATTAATAAACATAGTTAAGGGTATGCTTAATCAATTCTACCATTTAGAATTTGGATCTATAATCAAAGAAGTGGAAAAAATGATTGCATCATATTATGACTATTTAGAAAGAGGAAGAACACTCTAGGTAAAAATAACATTCTACTCGATTCCTCTACTATTGATGTCTCTTCTCTAGTTGCATTGTCTCAAAGTGTCTTGCTATTTCTTATGAAGGGGATGGTCCTAGTTCTTATAGTCATGGTTTCTTATAAATACCAAAGATATGACTAGTTTTCTTTATTCGTTTTACTAGTTTTTCTGAAAATTTTATTCTTTGAAGTTGCTTTATTACATTTTCTTGCTTTAGTGAATAGTCTTTTAGTTCCCTTTCTACTTTATTTTTGTTTTTATATTATGATTCTATCTTATCTAACTTTTTATGTAGCGATAATAATAACGAAAGTATAGTATTATTTTGTCTAATAATTACTTTGTCTTGTTCTACAGGGGTGTTGTAACTTGTAAGTCCTTTAGGATTTTGTAAATACTTTCTATTTAAGTCTAAGGCTTCTTTGTAGTTACAATTTGATTCTACTTCTACTATAAAGCTATTATTCATTAACCTTGTACAAAATGTTTTACTTCTTCTGCTATATTTACTATCTTTCTATAATTTTGTTGTATTTCTTGGAACTTTTGATTTATTTCTATATGTTCTTTCCTAATCTATTTATCATTTTCTATCTGATTTAGTATTCTTATGACCGTGTTATTTTGTTCTCTAATAAATTTTTTATTCTCTCTTATTTTTTTCTAATATATTATTTTTGTCTATTAAAGACCCTTGAATGGTCTTCCAATGATTAAAATTTCTTGATTCTTATTGAGCTAGTGATTCCGTTAAAGTTATTGATGGAGTGGGAAAATTATAATGGAGGGGATTAACTATCACGCTTCGAATAAGAGAAGTTGTAATAATCTTACCGTAGAAACTAACCTCACAGCTATTATTGTAGATATAGTCTACACAAAGCATACATGACTCAACCAGCTTGAAGCATCCATTCTGATATTTGTAAATTATCAAACTTGTGGTATAACTTTACAAAATACCTATTTTGTATAACTTATCGTTCGATAATACAACAGTATTTACATAAACGTTTCACACCTAGAGTTATAATTTACAATCAAAGTTTACTAAAAGCCACAAGTTTTAAAGTCTATTTACAATAAAATAGGAAACTAGTGAGTATCTTAGGGAATTCTTAGTTAGTTTCCTCAAAAATAAAAAATAAAAAGTCAAAAGTCTATATTTAGTGGACTCTTTGTTCCTCACTTTCTCAACCAACTACACACTAACTTGAGAGTAGTGATATCTAAACATCCTGACATTCACTTATCACCTGCAAAAGAGTCTGTAAGGGTGTAAACACAGGTAGCTAAATAAGTAAGATGGAGTCAGAAGAGTACCTTACAATCACAAACAAGGTTATTAATTATAACGAAATACAATGCAATTAATCACTTAAAACATCACATAATATTATCCAGTTCATTGTGAGGCTAGAGAAATTACATCTACTAGAACTCAAATTGAGGAGTTTTCTATAACTCAATATTAGACCAAACTTAGGCTTGTGTAATAAAGAATAGCTTCCTCCCATGATTACCTTCGAACCATAGCCCTTACCTTTATTACAACTTCCTCGCTTGTCACTTAGTTCGACTAAGGAAGGAAAAAGTACCATTTCAGCTATCCTCATCGAAGAGAGTCAGTATTTGGCCTAGTACTCTTAGTCGTTCCCCTAGTGGTTGCTATACATGTTTAGTTAAGTTAGTAGTCAAATCACTCTTAATTCCATTTAAAAGTAGCCAAACAAGTTCATAATAAAACAAAACGAAGTAATCATGTAAAACAGCATTGTAAGGAGTTTAACTCCTATCATAATTAGAAAATCAACCACACACATGGCATGCGCATAGATAACTAGTTTACAACCACAATCAGAAATACTCTTAAGCTTTCAAATACTTTAATACAGTATCTCAACAAGCAGTAAAACCATGATCCTAACTTACTTATCCTGATGCTCACTGTGAAACACTCGTCTCGTCAACATTTTGTTCACTTGGAGACTATATATATATATATATATTTAAAGTCTAGATTTAGTTTTTGCAAGAGTTACAAAAATGTTAGGTTTCTATTTATTTATATTTAGCTAAATAGTGGTTGATTTTATAATTATGATAGGAGTTAANGCAACTACTATCATAGATATAGTCTACATAAAGTATACATAACTTAACTAGCTTAAAGCACCCATTCTAATATCTATAAATGATCAAACATGTGGTATATTTTTCCAAAATACCTATTTTGTATAACCTCTTGTCTCTTAACACAACAGTATTTATATAAACGTTTACATCTAGAGTTATAGTTTACAATTAGAATTTACCAAAAGCCACAGGTTTAAAATCTATTTACAATAAAATAGGAAACTAATGGGTATCCTAAGAAATTCCTAGTTAGTTTCTTCAAAACTCAAAAGAAACGACAAAAGCCCAAATTTAGTGGATTATTCATTTCTTCACTTTCCCAATCAACAACACACTAACCTAGGAGTGATGGTATCTAAACATCTCGACCTTCACTCATCACCTATAAAAGAGTTTATAGGGATATAAACACAATTAGCTCAATAAGTAGGACGGAGTCAAAAGAGTACCAAACAATCAAAAACAAAGTTATTAATTATGATAAAATACAATGCAATAAATCACTTAAAATATTATACAATGTTATCCAATCCACTGTGAGATTAGAGAAATTATATCCGCTCCAACTCAGATTAAGGAGTTTAATTGCGACTCAAATCAAATTAAACCCAAGCTTGTACAATAAAGAACACATTTCTCTTGTAACTACCTTCAAACGACGAACCTTACCCTTATCATAACCTCTTTACCTATCATTTAATTCGACTAAGGATGGGGAAAAGACTATTTCAGCTATCCTCAATAAAGGGAGTTGGTATTTGGCCTAACACTCCTAATCATTTCTCCTAACGGGTGGTATACATGTCTAATTTTGTTAGTAGTTAAGTCATTATTGGTTTTAATTAAGGGGTAACGAGACAAGTTCACATGATACAAAAGCGATGCAATCATGCAGAATAGCATACCAAGGAGTTTAACTCCTATCACAACTAAATATCGATCACACATATGGCATATGTACAAACAATTAATTACAAGTACAAACAACTAATTACAAGCATAAACAACTAATTATAAGCACAAACAATAAGTCTTTAGATACTCTAATACAGTATCTCAACAAACGGTAAAACTACGATCCTAACTTACCTGTCCAGCCGCTCACTATGGAAGACTCATGTCTTCGATATCTTAATCACTGGGAGATCCTATATATACAAAATCTAGATTTAGTTTTCATAAATATTACAAAAATATTAGGGTACTATCTAACATATTTCATTAAACGATTATATAAATATATATATATAAAGTATATTATTGTTTTCCTTATTTAATAAAATATAGTTTTATTATATAAGTCAAGTTAAGTTATTAAGTATTAATAATATACGTAGTTATACTATTACGTATAATATATTGTTTCAATCGTATCAAAATATACTTTTAATCAATCAATTTATGTTTCAATTGCAATAAGATTATTGTAGTACGTAAATCATCCTAATATTATAGAGATATAGGTTATATTACTTATGATTATTCGATTTTAGTAAAAGTAGTATCACTAGGTTTATACATACCTAATGATACGTATTATGAGTTTTATTTCGAGAGATGAAATCTAAATGGTATTTCGAGTTTCTGTTATACCTATACGTGGCTATAATAAGTATTAGCTTATTATACTCATTTTATGAAATTGAACAACATTTTATAGAATTTGCCAATATAACTTAATAATATAGGTATTATCTAACTTCAATATGTATATATCTTAAGTTAGTCGTAAAACTATCATTAAATATATTAAAAATTCATTTCTTACGAAATCTGACCAATATGTATATGTATAGTTTTTATTTCAATATTTATCACTTTTTTTCCTATTATAACTATAAATGTGCCTTAGTTGGCAATTTAAGCTATTTTATTACAAAAATTCACAATAAATGGCTTAGGTCACGAAATAATTCCCCCAAAATTTCTATAAACTGCTAAAAATATAAAGAATTTAATTAGCAAGTGGTTCCATGCTATTAGGTTTATCAACTATATGCTCGAAATTACAATTTTACCCCTATAGTGCATTTAATTAACCAAATATTATCCTTTTTATACAAAATTATTTTCAATATATTCTACCATCATTATAAATCACTAGAAGTTAATGGACATCTATTTCATTAATTAATTTCATAAAACGTATTTATTTCATCATTTTACCCTATTTTTAAGGTCAAAAAACATCAAAAATACCTAAATTAAAAATTTAGTTACATAGCAATTAAACACATATCATATGTATTTTACACAAAATTTTTTAGCTAGAAATTACATCATTTAGTGTATTTATTTTGAAAGTCAAAATTCGGATGAATAATAACTTTCTTAGGCAAGTTCATAAAATATTCTTAATTTTACAAAAATAAAATTACCACATGAACATATATCTAAAATAACGTAGATACAAATTTTTTCATAATTTTTTGAATAAATTTAGTATTGTTTTAAATTTAATAAAAAATTGGAGAGAATTTTGACTCCACTTGTTCATTGGAACTTTAGCGACTGTTGGGTGGTGAAGGATTGTTAGAAGGGTGGTGTGTGGAGTAGACTATTAGGGGATAGTGGGGCTTGATAGTAGAGCACTAGAGGGTTGGGGCATTAGCCTAGGATAGGGGGTTACTTTGTTTTTCTTTTTTCTTTTTATTATTTCTATTTTCTTATGATTTTTCTTAAATATTTCCTAAAGCGATCTAACTTCTAAAATGTCTAAATGAATGTCCTAGAGTTGTTTATATACAAGATTTGGGTGGCCATAATTTTTTACCTTTTTTTTTAATTTTTCTTTTATTTTTTTCATTAATATGGATTACACATAATGTGTAATTATATATATATAATTATGTTTCTAACATATCTTTTATTTTTAAGATATATTTTCTACTTCTTTTATGAGTTCTTCTCATATTATATATAATTATATAATTCTGGATTAATTTACGTGTATAATTATTATATATACCAAATATATTCATAAAAATACGTATATACTCATAGAGTATATTGTAGTATATTATTTCCTTTTATAGCCTAATTAACTTATTTCTAAGTTTTCGTCATATTCTGAGCTCGATTTTAGGGTTTCGATCATTTTTACACTATATTGAATAATCATACTTCTAAGGGTAAAATTAGGATTTTGGCTCATTATTTTTGAAATCTAACTTCACAAAGTTACTTTAACTAAAAGTTTAGGCTTAATTGGATAAGTTTTTCTTAATGGCCCTATGTCGGTGTTGGTTACCCTATATATGATTTTGTGAGTCTACATTTCCACCCCCTTAAGAAAGTTTTGTTTTCAAAACTTTTATTCTAGACATAATAACTATTTATTTCCTTATAAAAACCTATTACTTACCTTTTTCTTTGAAGTGTCTTGGGTAACAATTTTGTATTGTTGACTTCGGTTCCCAAGTCAATTTTGCTTTTGGACTGCTGCCCCATTAAATTTTCACGTATTTAACTTCTTAATTTCTTAACTTTTGAATCCAATTCTCTAAGATATTAATTGGTTTTTCTTCAACTATATAATCTTCTTATAAGACCATAGGTTTTAATTCTACAATTGCATCTAGATTCTTTACGTACTTTCGTAACATTGATACATGAAATATGTCATGGTATCTAGCTAAACTTGGTGGTAAAGAAATTCTGTAAGCAACACTTCCGATTCTTTCTAAGATTTCAAAAGGTATGATATATCGAGACTTAGCTTTCTTATAGTATCAAAAAGCTTAAATCCTTTAAATGGACTTATCTTAACATGTACATGATCTCCTATTGCAAACTTTATAGGTTTCCTTTTCAAAATTTCCCAACTTTTGTATCAATCCTATGCTGCTTTTGTCCTTTATCGTATTATCTTAACTTTGTCATCCATCTATCTGATTATATTAGGTCCTATCATTGCGTATTCACCATTCTCCTAATATAGTGGTGATTAGCATTTTCTTCCATATAAAGCTTCATATGGTGCCATATAAATCATTACTTGATAACTATTATTATAAGTAAACTCCACTAATGGTAAATACTAATCCCATTCACCATTGAAGTCTAAAATATAGCCTCTCAACATATCCTCAACTATTTAAATAATTCTTTTTGATTATCCATTTGTCTAGGTATGATAGGCCATACTGAATTGCAACTTAGTTCCCAAAGATCGGTGTAAGCTTTCTTAGAATTTCAATACAAATTGACTATCTCTATTTGACATAATACTTATTGACATACCATGCAGTCTAACAATTTCTCTTATATACAATCGTGCCAGCTTTTCCATTGAATCACTAGTCCAATGTGGTAAGAAATGGGCGCATTTCGTCAAACCATTTACTACAACCTAAATTGAATCATGACCTTATCTCATCCTCAAGAGTCTTATTACAAAATCTATTATAATATGATCCTACTTCCATTGAGGTATTTTTAACGGTTGCAATAAACCACTAGGTCTCTGATGTTCTGCCTTCACTTGTTGGCATGTGTTACACTTAACAACATATTGTGCTACATACTTTTTCATGCCTTTCTACAAAAAAAAATGATTTCAAATCACGATACATTTTATTTCTACTCAGATGCAAAGTGTAACCAATGTCATGTGATTTAGCTATTATTTTATTCTTTAGCTTTGAGTCACTAGGCATACAAACTCCATTCTTATATCTTAACACACCTTCGATATCAATTTTGAAGTTAGGTACATCACCTATACTCAACTTTTCCTTAATTTCTTTCAATTTTTGATCCTCATATTGTTGAAGCTTAATTCTTTCTATTTGAGTTAGTTGTACTATTGAATTCATCAACTATCCGTTAGTGTAAGGCCATTTGAATTCAATCTCTAGCTTTTCAAACTCCTTAATGAGTTTACATTGAGTGGTGAGTAACGAGGCCACTTGTTCATAGTTCTTGCAACTCGACGCATCTATTATAACATTAGCTTTGCTAAGATGATAGCTTATGGTTAAATCATAATCCTTGATTAACTCCAACCAACATCTTTATCTTAAGTTCAACTCCTTCTAAGTAAAGAAATACTTCAAACTTTTATGGTCAGTATATATCTCATAATGTTGCCCATATAAATAATGTCTTCAAATCTTTAAAGCAAATACTACTGCCGCTAACTCTAAATCGTGAGTCAAATAATTCCTCTCATGAGGCCTCAATTGCTTGGATGCATGTGCTATTAGTTTCCTATCCTACATCAACATGCGTCCTAATCCATTCTTCGAAGCATCATTATATATACAATAAGATTTATTTGGATCTGACAAAATAAGTATTGGTGCTGTAATCAAATGATCCTTCAATTCCTGGAAACACTACTCACATTTGTCAATCCATTCAAATCTAACATCCTTCTTCATTAGTCAAGTTAAAGGTTTCACAATTTTAGAAAATTCTTTTATAAATCACCTGTAATATCCTGCAATTCCAAGAAAACTTCTTATTTCCATCACTATAGTTAGCTGTTTCCATTTAACCATTGCTTTGACCTTTTCAAGACCCATTGAAATTCCTTTGGTCGACACGATATATCCTAAAAATGAGATTCTATCAAGCCAGAATTCACACTTATTCAGCTTAGCATACGGTTGATTATCTCTCAACTTCTACAAGGCCAAACATAGCATAATCCTTTTTAGTTTTGAAATAAATTAAAATATCATCAATGAATGCAACAACAAATTTATCTAAGGTTGATAGATTTGATTCATCAAATCCATAAACACAGCTGGTGCATTCGTCAAACCAAAAGGTATTGCTAAAAACTCATAGTGGCCATATCTGGTTCAAAAAGTTGTCTTTGGTACATCCTTTGACTTAATTCATAAGTGATGGTATCCAAATCTTAAGTTAATCCGTGAAACTACAGTGACAACCTACAATTGATCAAACAAATGATCAATCCTAGGTGGTGGGTGATAGGAATCAGGTTACTATACATTTAACCTGTAATCGAGCCCGAGGACTAGAGTGATTAATAAGGTGAATCATCTTACTCCAACCAACTCCTACTGATGTCAAGTATCTCTTTATTGATCCACTTTACATATCGAGCCAAATGACTGCCCATCTCTTGGAGATTATGTGTTGAATAGCAAAATGTCAAGATATCTATTGACTCATGCTCGAGCCGATCACTTGCTCAACATCACTCTTGTCGAGAAGTCGAGAGAATGACATCAAACTAATCCTTAGTTACCCTTGCTTAGATAAGCAATCTACTAATACTCTTTTGTTTGTATCCTCCAACAGCATTGCCAATGTATCTCTACTACATGTAGAATTTACCAAACTAATCATTACTTTTCTTGAATATTTATTTTTACCCTTTTATATTCTTGTACATTACTTCTTTAAGGTAATACCCTTTTTGTCTTTTCCCTTTCAGGAAAATTTTCCTAACTTATTGGGTATAAATACCTTTTACACTTCTAGCTGTAATAATTAACTTACCATTAATACACCTAATATTTCCTCTCATAAACACTAATTATTTACTTTCATTTCACTTTTATCTTAACCATTAAATAAGGCTAGGTGACGAGTAACCTTGTTGGATCAATTCATGCATCATATTGAGTTATGTCGTAAGTCCTCAAAAGTTCTATTGGTGCATCATATCCTTTGGAGTTGTTCGTAGGTTCTTACTTACCTTTTTTTGTTCACATCCTTTGTTCTTTCGTGTATTCCCCATCGTCCTTTCAAGCTTTCGGTAAGCTTGAACCCATCCAACAATTAGCCTTATCTGTCCTTAGCTATGGTTTACATCATCTTAGTATCAGAGCGGATGTTTTACTTGAGTTATAGTTTGTTTCAAAGTTCTATTTATACTTGTTTTGCATGTGTGAAATAGAGCAAGTTACTATGTTCTTTTAATTGCTGTGTTTTCTAGTTGTTAAATTTTTGGTTTGTGGAAGTGTTTGCTAAAACACCTAATCGAAGAGTTTGAAAACTAAAATCTATCAAAGGAAAATGACGGAACCAAGTGTTAATGTTGGTATTGGAGATGACAACAGTGGAGTTGTCCTTTATAGTTGACAGTCTCAAGGTACCCTTAGGACCATTGACAAGAGACTTGATGAGGTGGCTAATCTCTTAGTAGATCTAACCCAAGTTGTTTGTGCATTGGCTTACTAACCTACTGAAGTCGTACATAGCACCCTATAAGTTGCTCAATCTACGAGAGGTTAGAACCCAGCTTGACAAGTTCAAGGTAGAGGAGTAGGTGGATAAGTAAGGAGAAGGATTAACTTGGGAGATTTGGGAGAAGAGGATGAGGAAGAGTACTATAAAGAAGAGCAACGAGTGCGAGTGTCATGGGCAGATTCCGTCAATCGATCCTGTGTGACACTTAATGTTTTTGACCACACTAAGGAAGGCTAACTCAACCTATAGTACACTCACAAAGTTTAGAGAGAGAAACTCTGAAGGTATGTTGTATTCACTCAAATGACTGGTGTCTTACATTTGAAAGGAATACCCCTATATATATAGAAAGCCTTTATAAATTAATGGTTAAGATTAATTTGATCTAATGGTTACAATTGACTCCCAACTACCACATTCACCTACCCACCTACTACTATACAAAATTTTGGACTTCTCTAGAACCTTCTAGAACTTTTCATCTTCTAGAAGCTTTTAGTGGGCTTGGGCTTTAGTCTTGGGCTTTAGGAATCTCTTGGGAATAGCCCATTTTGGGAGGTCCGTAACATTCTCCTCTACTCACTCCGGCAATGCCCTTGTCGCTCCTTCATCATGGAACTTTTGAATCTTGTCTTTTAATTGCCATAGTGCTTCAACTGGTTCCCAACTGGCCTCACTCTCTGGTCTTCCCTTCCACATAACCATTTACTCATGTCTAGGAGTCTGTCTACGTCTCCTTACATGTCTATCAACTATGATCTCTTCAACTTCTTTATCAAATGAATCTCATACTCCTATTGGGGCCCTTTGTGATATAGTGCTTATGGGGTCTTCCTCATCCTTGTAGAATGGTTTTAGCATGCTCACGTGGAAAACCGAGTAGAATTTCAATTTGGATGGAAGTTCTAATTTGTAAGACACTTGCCCTACTTATTTCACAACTAGGAATGGGCCCTTGTAGCGCCGCATCAAACCTTTATGCAGTTGACCCTTCGTACTTTGTTGCCTACTTGATATTCCATTGGCCTATGCTTCTTGTCTGCAATCTTCTTCATTCTCTTGATAGCTCGGTCTAAGTATATTTAAGCTAAGTCTTGATTTTCTTACCATTCCCTTGCAAATTTATATGCGGGAGGGTTAGACCCCAAATATCCCATTGTTACTATATTAAGAGTTAAGGGTTGCCTTCCCAAGACGATCTCAAAAGGACTTTGTTTGATGGACTCATTCTTCTATAGGTTGAATGAGGACTTTGCCACATCTAGCAACTTGGTCTAATTGCGTTGGATAGCTCCTACAAAATGCCTTAAAGTATAATTCCATCAGAGCATTCACCTACTCCATCTAGCCATCTGTCTGGGGATGCAAACTAGTTGAAAAGTTCAACTTGGATCCTAGAAGTTTAAACAATTCTATCCAAAATTTCCTTGTGAATCATCCATCTCGATCACTTACAATGTTTCTTGGTAAGCCCCAATACTTTACTACATATCTCAGGAACAATCGGGCAGCCTCATCTGTCGGGTACTCCTTTGTTGTTGGAACAAAAGTTGTGTATTTTGAGAACTTATCTACAATAACCATAATTGTACCATACCCTTCTAATCGAGGTAAACTTATAATGAAGTCCATGGAAATACTCTCTCATAGCCGTTCAGGAATGGGAAGAGGCTCTAGTAGCCTCGGAGTTGCCTTATGTTCAACTTTGTCTTGTTGGCACACAAGACAAGTCTAGACATAGCTCTTAACATCTTCCCTTATGTGTGGCCAAAAATACTTCTCCTCCACTAAGACTTGGGTACGGTGCATTCCTGGATGACTTGCCCATTTAAAATTATGATACTCTCTAAGTATCTCCCTTGTTAGGTTCAAGGAGTGGGGCATATAAATTCGATGTCCCTTTATGTATATTAGTCCGTTCTCTTACCAAAATCTCCTTGTTTTCCCTTCTTGACATTGGATCAATAGAGCTTTAGCCTGCTTATCGCTCTCCATCCCCTCTTGAATTCTATCAACAAAGTTGCTTTCAGGTTTACTGATGGCTACCAACTCAACCCTTTAGCTTAAAGCATTCGCTACGACATTAGTCTTACCTGACTTATGCTCAAGGTTGAAATCGAATTCTGCTAGGAAAACCTACCATCAGGCTTGCTTAGGAGAGAGCTTCTTTTGAGTCAAAATGGGGGAGTGAATGATAGTGATATTAAACTTATTTAAGATAAGGTAATGTGTTTCTAAATGTCAATAAGTGTGGGATGTCTTGATGGAATATTTATTTTATGAATATCTTGAAATACTCTGGTAAAAAAATAAGATGAGACTTATTGTTAGTTTTGACCACAAACTTCTTCCCTAATAAGTAGTGCTTCCATACTCGCAGACAGTGCACTATCGCCGTCATCTCCTTTTCATGCACTAGATATTGCGCCTCTGTGTCATTTAGCTTCCGGCTTTCAAACGCCATAGGGTATCCTTCTTGCATTAAAACCCCTCCAATAGCAGAATCACTAGTATCTATACATACCTCAAAAGGTTTGCTAAAGTTAGGAAGGAGAAGGACTAGCTCCTTAGTGATTGCCATCTTCAAGGTCTCGAGTGCATGTTGTCTATCTATACTCCAAACCTAAGGGGTATTCTTTTTAAGTAAGTTTGTCAATGATAGCCTTTAATGAATCTTCTATAGTAATTCACTAAGCTAAGGAAGGATCTCAACTCGGTAAGCTTGGTGGGCTCCTTCTAATCTTAGATGGCTTGCACCTTTCCTTCGTCTATTATAATCTTTCCTCCCCCCATTACGTAACCAAGGAACATCACCTCTTCTTGCGCAAAAGCTCATTTCTCTAATTTCACATATAGATCGTTCCATCTCAAGGCTAAGAATACTAAGCGAAGGTGCTCTATGTGTTCCTCCAACGTCTTACTATAAATCATGATGTCATCCAAGCATACTACTACAAATTAATCAAGAAAGGGGGCTAAAACTCGATTCATAAGTGTATAGAAAGTAGTCGGGGCATTGGTAAGCTAAATGGTATTGCTAGGAATTCAAAAGCACCATACCTTGTAACACAAGTGGTATTGGGTTCATCTCCTTCTGCAATCCTCACTTGGGGATATCCTAACCATAAATCCAATTTAGAGAAGTATTTGGCTTCCTCCAAGCTATTGAATAAGTCCAATACTAGTGGAATGGGATACTTATTCTTTATAGTGACCTTGTTCAGGGCTCGATAATTAGTACACATTCCGAGTGATCCATCTTGTTTCTTTTGAAAGAGTACAGGAGCTCCGAAAGGTGCCTTTGAAGGCCTAATGAAACCCGATTCTAGTAATTCCTTCAGTTGTTACCTTAACTCTTCTAATTCCGGAGGTGACATCCTATATGGGACGGCGGCGAGCAGCTTGGCTCTAGGTTTCAACTCTATCACATGGTTTACCTTTGTTCTTAGCGGTAACTTCTAGGGCAACATTAACAGCATTATATCCCTAAATTCTTCTAATATCTCCACCACTTGAGGTAGAATGCTTTCCGAACCAATAGTCTTTTCCTTAACTTTTAAGGTTTCCAAGTAAGTGACTTCATTCTTCTTGAGTCCCTTTTCCAATTGTATAGCCAATAGGAATTTAGTGGCTTGGTCTACCTTTTTTATGATGGGGACTATACATTGTAAGTGGTGATCAAGTACATAAATGTAGTTAGCCTACGGTACAATAAGTGCATCAATGTGATCTAGGAAATCCATCCTAATCACAAACTCGAAATCATCTAGTAGCACTACTTCAATCGTTTCCTTTCCCTACCAACCCCCAATATGGAGCTCTATCCCTCTAGCTACTCTAATAGTGGGAACTTTTTTTAAGTTAACTGTTTTGAGCCATGTTTTGGTCTCCTCCACTTTTAGCCCCAACTTCTTTGCTGCCATATCAGAAATGAAAAGATGGGATGCTCTTGTGTCTACGAGGGCATTAAGTTTCTTACTTGCTATCGATACTTCAGTATACATTAATCCTTTTCTTCTTTCATTAACTTGAGACTTCATGGCACTAAGTAGTCGAATCGACCCTAACTGAGCCTTATCCCCTTTATCTAAACTCTCACCTACTACTAACGCTGCCAATCTCTCTTTCTTCAGACACTCCTTGGCATAATGGGGACCATTGCAAAAATAACATTTCAATTCATGAGGTTTCCATCGCTCCCTATCTCTCCCTTTACGAGTTCTACCCCAGTCATTATCTTTTTCCTCTACCTTGTTTTTCCTCTTAGAAGAACTCCCACTCTTCTCCCTCTCAGCTCCCCCTTTCCATCTTTCCCCTAAGGTCCAAGATTTGTCTTCCGAAATTCCAGTAGGCCTTCAACAATTGCTATAACCCTAGAGATGTCTTCCATTCCACTTTACGCTAGTTCTAATTCGGCTCAAGGCTTTAAGCCATCCATAAACATTACCAAAGCATCTTCTTGGTTAAGGTCTGGGATCTCCAACATCAATACTGAGAATTCCTTTACATATTGTTTTATGTCATCCTTATGGGTTAGGTGACATAATTTCACCTTTGCTTCCTTAGCAGCATTTTAAGGGGAGAATTGACCCTTCAGCTCTTGTATAAAGCTATCACATGTGTTGATATCAGCTGCCCTCCTGTACTACCATACCATAACAAAGTCTTTCAAATACATAGCAGCAGTACGTACCTTTCTTGAGCAGACCGCATTCCGTTAAAATGTTCTGGCTTAGGAACATCAACCTTATGGCCTATTTAGATGGTCACTCCATTTGTAATAGCAATTCGATAAGTCATTAATTGAATCTTGAGATCTTCAATCTCTTAGCACATGGCCACTACTATTACATGAATCTTAGCTTCATAAGCCTCTTCCTTAGTTTCTAAAGCTGTGACTTGGGCTTAGAGAGCTTCACCCTTCTCTTCAATAACGTTTCTACTCTGCCTAAGCTCCTCTACTGGCTGATTTAGTGCTCTTTGCAATTCGCTTCGAAGTTCTTCTTCCATCTCCTCAAGACTGCTTTAAGACTCATCAAATTGTTTCTTGGCCTTAGTAATTCTCAACTCTATCCTATCCATCCTATTAAAGAGGGAGTTCAACATGTCTCGAAACCTAGCCCTTTGCCTGGTAACACGGCGATTATCATGGTCAGCTAACTCATCGACCATTAAAGTGTTGTTGTCTCCTCCAGATGATATTTTCTCCACAAGAAGTTTCTTTTTCAACTTTGATACCACTTGTCATGGGTGGATTCCGTTACTCGATCCCGTGCGGCACTTAGCATTTCTAACCATACTGAGGAAGGCTAAGTCAGCCTATAGCATACTTACAAAGTTTAGAAAGAAAAACTCTGAAGGTATGTTGTATTCACTCAAATGACAAGTATCTTACATTTGAAGGGAACACCCTTATATATACAAAAAGCCTTTACAAATTAATGGTCAAGATCAATTCAATCTAATGGTTACAATTGACTCCCAACTACCACATTCACCTACCCTACCTACTATTATACAAGATTTTGGACTTCTTTGAAATCTTCTGGAACTTTTCATCTTTTAGAAGCTTTTAGTGGGCTTAGGCTTTAGTATTGAGCTTTAGGAATCTCTTGGGAATGACCTATTTTAAGAGGTCCATAACACAAGCACCTAGAGCCTCTGACCATTTAAAAGCTTTGGGTTTCGAGCTTCAATGGGTTTGGAAGTATGGATGAATATTTAGAGTAGGAAGAGAAGGTGGAGCATATGTTTGATTATTTCCAATATGAGGATTACAAGAAAGTGAGAACTGTTGCTGTTGAATTCTCTATATATGCCGCTATGTGGTAGAAAAATTTCCTGGCTATGAGGAGATGAGAAGAATTGAGAGAAATTAATACTTGACCTAAGATGAAGAGAATATTTAGAAATAGATTTGTGCTGAATACTTATTTACAAGATACTTTTACTCGACTTCAAAAGCTGAGACAAGGAAGCAGATCTGTTGATGAGTATGTCTAAGAATTTCTTAAGTAAATTATTGGGCTAAATCAAATTGGACTGAATTGTGCCAAAAAAAATAGAAAACCCAAATTAAGATAGGGTTTTTAAAAAATTAGGTTGAATCTTCAAAAGATCTAAATCATATCTTCCATATCAGAGTTTATTATTATATCTTTCAATACTAGAGATTTAATTGTAGGTATTATAATAGGAAGTCGATGGTAGAATTTAGGATGTTTTCTTTTTCACAATCCCCTAACACATAAGCCTATATTCATTTACACCAAACAGATATACATGTTGCCGTATATACAATACCACTAATCTCACACACCAATAAACTCATACATGCCTCACTCACTCCCCAATCGCCCTGTCCCTTATGCTACACCTTACACTTGTACGACCATAGCACATCCACAGCTCACAGCACATCTACAGCTTACAGCTACACAAGCATCCACTTATTGCTACAACACATACTTTCTCACTACTGCTATACGACATTCACACTACACTCACACGCTTACACCAAGCGCCCAACACTCACTCCCTGACAATGTACATACTCTATAAAGACATGCTGAATACATACTGACACTCGTACGCCTATGTATGACAGCATCAAATTCAATACAATCCCATACAAGATAGCATCGAAGTCAATACGTTGCACCCTCACTCACTCGAAACACTCCACACATGCTACACCACCGAACACTTGATCACACTAAAGTTACACACATACCTATGTCTTGATCATATACAGCTACATCGAACACACTGTTGCACACACACATTGTTCATACAATGATCATGGCTGCACTTTACAACCACGCACTACACAAACACATTACGTCTAGCAATTCACGAATACATTGGTCACACACGACTCGACTTGTTTAGGTATAAATTATTATTTAAATTATTTATTCATTTTTATTTTTTTTATTATTAGTTAATTTAATTATTTTACTAATTTGTTGTCTTTAGTGCAATTTTTTTTCATTATATTTTTTTATTATTATCATCATATCGTTTGCTAATTTCAATTTTTTATTACATTTTTTTTCTTAACTAAAATTATAGTTTTTTAAAAATCGCGTATCTTTTCTCTAAAATAGATATCTTCAGAGAAGATACTTATCTTAGTGTATTTTGTGTATAGGATTAAAAAAAGATTGATTTTGACATGTAGTGATTTCTTTTTTTAAAAAATAAAAAAAATCTTAGCCAAAGTTTTAAAAAAGATTTAGATATTTAAGGTTTTCTTAGATTCGTGAAATTATATTTTTTATATTTTTTTTTTGAAAAAACAATAAATGTTTAAATAAATGTAAATCCGACTTGATTTTCAAAATAAAAATTTTACCCAATAAATATTTTTATAAAAAAGAATTATGTTGGTTTAATCTCGATTAGTGGATACGTATACATTTTTTTTCTTTTTCTTGAAAAATTCGTAATAAAAATTCATTTTGGTTATATTTTGTGCATCTTCACATATCCTAGTATTTTTAGAAAAATTATAAAAATAAAGCATATTAATTTTAATTTTTTTTTATTTTTACATGGTGACTTAGTTTTAATAAGTTAACTCACGAACTTAGTTTTGCTGGTTAATTTTTTCAAATTATTTTTTTTAGAAAATTCATAGATAAGTAGCCAAATTAGGGTTTTCCCACTTGAAAACCCTAATTTCATTTTTTACTAATTTAACTGGTTGTTAACTCCAAATTTTTTAAAATATTTCTTTTCGAGACATTTAAAAAAAAAACATTTCCTTAATTTAATGTTAAGTAATTTATATTAAGTGGGTTAGGCTTAATATAGATTGAATTAAGGAAAATAAAATAAGACATGATATAATTGGCGACTCTACTAGGGATGCTAGTGAGCTAACCATGTAGAAATAAAAATTTGTTAATAGGCTTTCATTTTTTTTATTTCTTCTTATATTTATATTATAATATAGTTATACTAACTAGTTTTTAGTGATGCAGGCCCTAAGAAAAAACTTGGCCCTATAAGCCTGTATCGGGGATTTGTAGGGTTTTATTTATCAACAATAATTTGCATGCTTAGATGTGGTCAGACCTAGGCTATCTTAGGAACTTAGGACGAGTTGTTATTATGTAACCCTCAGGTCGCTAGGATCTTTACCTTCGCCTAGTAGTGATAAGCAACCCTACTTAAGTTTTGATGTAGCTTATTAGGTTTTTCTCCAAAAGTCCTTAAAGCTATAGAGCTTGAGATCTATAGACCCTACCTTCTTGCGATATTCTTTTTGAAAAAGGGGTAGTTATTTTTAAATTATAGGAAAAGTTTGATTAATCCGTAGTCAGTTTGGCATTCTGTTTTTCAAAAAAAAAAGGGAAATTAAAAATCAGTAACCTTTATATATAAGTATTTATGAGTTTCATTTCTTTTTAAATCTTATTTTGGATCCACTTATATATAAGGGTACTCTTTAAACGTGGGTTTATAATAATTCTATTCCTATAGTTTATTAATGACCATCCCCATTCAATTGTACGCGTGTGTAACATATTGCATCACATTTATTTTATATGCTATCTTGTGTAATATATGTGAGTCTTGTAGATTTTGTTTTATTTCATAAGTAATAGGTTATGTAACATAAGATTTAACATAGAAGGCTTAAAATCATTAGTATTCCTCCTGTATCATAATATGCCAACGTTAAAAAAAAATGGAAAAGAACTTCAGTATTAATTTGTAAATTTTTTTTAGGCATGTAATTATGGAAGTTGGTTATGATAAAGAATATTATGGAATTGTCATTTTTTCAATGCTTTCGAACAAATTTTTTTTTTAGAAAAAGAAATTTCAAAATGATATTTCGTTATCAAAAACCAGTTTCATAATAATTATTCACTTGGTCAATTTCTATTGCAATGCCCTATATGTACCATACTGTTAAGAACTAACAAAATAAAAAAAATCAAAAAATAAAAAAGATTTAACTATTAGATTTCCATTATAAATTATTTTCCATCTTAAGGTTATCAATCTTGTAAATGTTTAAGTTCTCGTTCTTCCTATTTATTCATTAAGTTGTCACAGTTCTAATAAAATTTTGTTCATCAGTCATTAACCTCCTATCATTTGTTTAATAAGTTTCTCATTGTAAGATAATTTCTACTTCTCTATATCATTCTTGTAATATAATTGTTACCTTGTGTCTTCGATAGTCAGTCCTATTATTTCCATTTTTTTTTTTTAGATTCATCGATGTTGATATTGGGCTTCTATAACATAAAATCAACATTGATTTTTTCAATAAAAGTTTCTAAAAAAAAACAAAGAATGTTTTTTAAAATTAAAAACTTGATTTTTTTTTTAAATGGAAAGCAGTGTTACTAACAAGAAGGGATTCTTGCAGGCTTTAAAAGATTGTTTTTTAAGTGATGTAGTCCAACTTGAAGCCCATAATCACTCATTGTCAAAACCAAATGTCTAAAGCCCTTGAGTAGAGAATAGCCACAACCAAAGGGGCTCTAAGCAAGCATGCAAAGTAAATCAAGACCATAGCTCGTACCCAAGCCCAGGGGCCTATTGACATACCATTTGAGGTAGACAAGTATAAAGAGTTATCAGTTCATAAGCTTAATAACAGCAGTAAAGGCCTGGGGAAGGAATTGGAGCAAAAATTGATGAAGATGGAAGAAGAAATTTTTCAGAAAATTGAAGAGAAAAGGGGAGTTCTCAAGGATCACGATGTGCAGAGTAATCTGGGCTTGGGCAACGTTTGCGCTTTTGAAGACTACAAGTTACCTGAGAAGTTTAAGGTACCAAATTTCGAAAAGTACGATGGAACAGATTGTCCTAAACTTCACCTTAGGCTTTATGTCTATAAGATGGCCCAATTCTCTATGAGTAATTGATGATTCAAACTTTCCAAGAAAGCCTAACTGGGTCGACGTTGATTTGGTATGCCCAACAAGACTTAGTTAAGCTTGATACTTGGGATAAGCTATCTCGAGCCTTTTATCAATAGTACAAGTTCAATGAAGAAGTGAGTCCTTCCCTGATGGATTTGAATAACATGAAAATGAAGCTAACCGAGTCCTTTATGAAGTATGCCTAGAGATGGAGATTTACAATCGCTTAAGCTATAGTACAATGGCCAGAAAATGATTTGATCAACATATTCATCTACACAATAGGTAAACCTTATTATAATCACCTCTTGGGCCATACTGCTTCTACGTTTGCAGATGTAGTTGCAACTGGTAGTCACATTGAAGATGCTGTTAGAGTGAGGAGATTGATGGGGAAGGGATCAGCCCCGTTGGATTCAGAGGCTGTTGTGAACACTACGGTGTCCTATGTAATGATATACAAGCCTAGTACCCTAAGCAATGGTCCAAAGCTCATGGAAAATAAGCTAAGCTAGAAATCACTTAGAAGGAGGTTCACTCACATCCCAATTCTTATGTCTTGGGTCTATCACCGCCTAAAAGAAGAGGGTTTGCTACATCCTAAGACTCCAATACTAGAGTCTAAACCTAAAAAATATGATCCTAATGTATAATGTGAGTATCACATGGGTTAGCAAGGGCATGCTATTGAACAATGTTAGGAGTTGAAAAATAAAATCTAAGATTTGATTGATGAAAAATTAGTCCAGCTGGACTTCGTTAGGGAAGGCCTAAATTCTACATAGGGCCCACTATCAATATGATAGAAGAATTAGAGAAAATGCTAGAAACATATTTGAATGGTCAAGTCTAAGGGGTATGTTACTGCTATGATATGAAAAATAAGGTTGCAACCTTAGAAGAAAAGTTAGCAAAGATAGAAGAAAGACTCATGAGTATAGAAATAGAAATGAGTTATGTGCTCAAGCAACTTGAAAACCTATAGCCTAATACGGATAAGACATTACAACCAAAGCATGAGGATGATTCAGTGAAAGAGAAGTTAGGAGTGAATGTACCAATTAGGAAAGCCTAAAATTAGGATAAGCCTATCCATAACAAGAGGAGATGACTTATACGGTTCAAGATTCTAATAGCCCAAGTATTCAAGCAATTGAGAGATATAGGACTACTAGCATGTGAAAACCTAACAAAGAAATACAAGCAAAGGGATCATGACCCCAACAAATGGTGTGAATATCATGTAGGCTAAGTGGGGCATACCATAGAAGACTCTGGAAACTGAAGCATAGGGTGCAAGATTTGATTAATGTCGAGGTTATCCAACCAAATTTTCTAGAGACTGATAGGTCTATGGGCAATGGTATCCCTAACTAAGGGGCATCAAATAGACATCCTCCAACATTGAGTATTGAGGATTTACTAGTATCATCTGACCAAGTGGTTCACCATTTGAAGCAATTGGGCATATCTCCAAAAGATCAATTCAACTAAATGGGCTAAGTTTGAAGAAATGATAGAAATGGGGGCAAGAAGTGGAAAGGAGTTTTAGTTCTTGCATTTGTTTCTTTTCAATCTTTCACTTTGGAGATAATATTTATTTGAATAAAGTGTTTTTCTTGTGTATTTTTTTTTCCTATGATGTATACTTAGCTAAGCTTAATAGGGGCATGTCATTGGCCCGTCGTTAATGAAACACTTCATGCAAGACTTGGGGTAAGTGAAAATGGATAAAGTAAATGTGAATATGGAACTTAAAATTTTCCACCTAAGGGAATGGTAACTCATTTCTTGAAAATTTTAGAATGAAAAGAGGCAAACCATGTCTTAAATACTAACCCTAAACACACATGAGAAAGGAGTGTCATAATGTGAGTATTGAGCTCATTTCTTAAAAGAGGTCTGTCTTGAACTTAGTACACATGTCAAAATAATGTTAGGCATTCATTTCATCATCCCTAAACATAGTTATCCTTCGCAAACCCATTTGAGCCTTTTAGGGATTTTTCTTAAAATTAACCCTACTAAGGACTACCCCACACTAAGGTGATCAAGAGGTTAGGGTCATTAATGTGGAGAAATGGGTAGACTAACTTATGCTTGTCTTAGTTTTGTGCCAATTCATGAGCAAATATTGTCATAGATAATTCAATTTCTTTAAGATAAAGAAGAGCTTCAAACCATATACACCTCACTCAGGCCTATACACTTATTTAAACACCTTAAGACCATAGACTTTTCCTAAACACTCCATGCAATATATATTTCTCTTAAGCTTATACTCTTTGAACCCATGGTTTTAGGGCTTTGAATCCCATCAAGCAAAAACTCAACAAGAGAAGGTGACTACCTTGACCAAAAGAGAGAGAGAGAGAGAGAGAGAGAGAGAGAGAGAGAGAGAGAGAGAGAGAGAGAGAGAGAAAAGAAAAAGAAAAAAAAGCAAAAAAGAGAAAAATTGAAAATATTAGCAAGATGATCACCTTCAAAGCTTGAAGTCCAAACTTGTGAAAGATATACAAAATGTTAAACATTTAAATTCCTAAGCCCAAAAGCAAAGCCCTCACTTCATGGTCCTACCTACATTATCACCCTTGATGAAACTCTTTTGACCAAAGAAATGAATTTATCTCAAACAATAATTTCTCATGAAACTGGGGTAAGCCCATGTTTAGTTTCTTTTAGGTTTTTGGCTTGTAAACCTAGGATGGATGGTATATAATTTCCTTAAAATTCGCTAAGCAAGTTGATATCCATTTGTTTAAACCAATGACTAAAAGCCTTATATTGCAAACTTAGAAAAGAGTAAATTGATTGACCAGAATGTATCACCTACAAGTTAGGCTACAATTTTTGGAATTGATATCGAGAATGAAAATAGATCTATGAAAGTGTAAGGAAGTCCACTTGGATTGAACATTTCGAGTAATGGCATCTATTCCCTTAGTAGGAAATTAAAGAACAATTGAGTGCTTTCTCGAGAATATGAATGGTCTTAACCTCAAGTTTGAAATTGGTGCTTTTAAAAAGTTTAGAGATCATGAATTATGCTCCAGGAAATAAGACTAAAAGAATGAGTGATTAATGGGCAAGGGGTAAGCCAACCCCTTATTTGTGATCTTTAGAATCTTCGAGACTTTCTTACTTACTAACAACACAATTTTCCATCAAACAATGTTTTTTTTTTTAATTTCTTGAAAAAATCTTTTCAAAAGAGAAATGGAACCTTTTTTAAAAGTTATCAAAAGTGTTTTCTTTAAAAGAAAAGTTAATATTTTCAAAGAATCATCAACATCCCTTAAACTCAAGTCTTAGATCATTTTGTCAAAACTCATCAAAGTCCTTGAAATTCATTGATTGCTTGCCCTTTAGTACTCTATTCATTTCATATAGTAATCTTGGGTTGTTTGCTCATAAGAGCACTATCCATTCCTTTTTAGGATCACTTGCTCAAATGAGTGCTGTCTTATTCTTTAGTTGGATCGCTTACTCATAGGAGCTTCATCCAGTCCTTTTTAGGATCGCTTGCTCAAAGGAGCGTTGTCTTGTCCTTAGTTGGGTCGCTTACTTAGTAGAGCACTACCTAATCGTTTCTAGGATCACTTACTCATAGGAGTGCTATCCTATTTAGTCTTTTGTTGAGATCGCTTGCTCAAAGGAGCGTTGTCCTATTCCTTTTTGGATCGCTTGCTCAAAAGAGCGTTATCCTATTTTGTCTTGTTCCTTTCTAGGATTGCTTGCTCAAAGGAGTATTGTCCTACTCCTTTTTCGAATCGCTTACTCAAAGGAGTGTTGTCCCATTTCCTTTTCGAATCACTTACTGATAGGAGTGCTATCCTATCTATTCCTTTTTGGATCGCTTGCTCAAAGAAGCATTGTCCAGTCATTTAAAAGATTGCTTGCTCATGAGAACGTTGTCTTATTTTGTCTTTAATAGAATGTCATTCTATCTTGTCATCGAAAGATCTATCTTTTCGAGCAACTTATCTTAAAAGAGATATATTCTCTTAAGGATACCCGACCTTTCAAGTCGAGACCTAATTTGTTTAACAATTAAAGTCCTTATCATGCCATTTCAAGTAAAGACTAAGCAAAAATGAGTATGTCTTCTTTGTCTTTTGTCTTTCTAGCAAAGTTTTTACAAACTTCACTACAAAGAGGAGCAGTTGTAAACACCTCATTTTTGCTGTTTTTATTTTAGTATTCTTATTAGACCAAGTTAAAAATAAATAAATAATAAAATATAAATAAATAAATGAAAATTGAAAAAAATAAATAAATAAAAATAAAATAAAGTGTTAAGTTGAAACCAATCGTATCGAGTCAAAATGAGTCGTTTGGTATCGAAACGAATAATGGTGTGTTTAATTTAATGAATTCTAACTCGTTAAAAAGATCAAGTTTCATGAAAAATATTTTAATCCAGTCCAATATAAAGTGGATTTGTTATCTAATTTATATTGGGCTAAAATAGACTTAGGATTTATTAAGTGGATTATTGGGCTAAATCAAATTGGACTGAATTGGGTCCAAAAAATAGAAAGCCTAAATTAAGATAGATTTTCTAGAAACTAGGTTGAATCTTCAAAAGATCTAAATCGTATATTCTGTATTTGAGTTTATTATTGCATCTTTCGATAGAGGAGATTTAATTGTGGGTATTATAAATAGGAAGTCGACGATAGAATTTAGGATGTTTTTTTTCACAATCCCCTAACACACAAGCCTATATTCATCCACACCAGATACATATACATGCTGTCATATACACAATACCACTAATCTCATACACCACTCACCGAAATAAACTCTTACACACCTCACTCACCCCCTGACCGCCCTATTCCTCACGCTACACCTTGCACCCGCACGACCACAGCACATCCATAGCTCACAGTCGCACAAGTACGCACTCGCCGACACAACACATACTTTCTCACCACTGTTATACAGCATTCACACAATGCTCACACCCAACGCTCACTCTTTGACATTGCACATACTCCATAAACACACACCAAATACATACTAACACCCGTACGCCCACACAGGACAGCACTGAAGTCAACACGATCCTGTACACAATAGCATTAAAGTCAATACATTGCACCCTTATACACCTAGAACACTCTACATAAGCTATACAACCAAACACCTAATCACACCAAGGTTACACACACATATGCCTACGTCCCAATCATATACGATTGTACCAAACATACTGTTGCGCACATACATTGATCACATAACAATCATAGCTGCACTTTACGACCACACACTGCACAGATACGCCATGTCCAGCAAATCACATTTACACCGGTCACACATGACTTGACTCGTTTAGGTAAATATTATTATTTAAATTATTTTTTTATTATTAGTTAATTTCATTATTTTACTAATTTCTTGTCTTTAGCATAGGTTTTTTTTTTCATTATATTTTTTTATTATTATCATCATATCATTTGCTAATTTCAATTTTTTTATTACATTTTCTTTTCTTAACCAAAATTGCTTTTTTTTTTTTAAATCGCATATATTTTCTTTGAGATCCATATATTCGGAGAAAATGCATATCTAAAATGTATCTTAGCGTATTCGGTATATAGGATAAAGAAAAAGATCGATTTAGATATGTAGTAATTTCTTTTCAAAAAATAAAAAAATCTTAACTGAAGTTTTCAAAAAGATTTAGTTAGTTAGGGTTTTCTTATATTCATGAAATTAGATTTTTTAGGTTTTTTTTTTAATAATAAATAGTTAAATAAACATAAATCTAACTTGATTATCAAAACAAAAAATTTACCTACTAAATATTTTTATAAAAAAGACTACGTTAGTTTAATCCTGACTAATAGGTACATAGGCATTTTTAGAGTAACCGTATGAAAAATAAAAAAGAATGTTTTCTTTTTCTTGAAAAATTCATAATAACAAATTTATTTTAGTTATATTTTGGACATCTTCACATATCTTAGTATTTTTAGAAAAATTATAAAATAAAGCCCATTAATTTTAATTTTTTTATTTTTACATAATAACTTAGTCTTAATGGGTTAACTCCCGAATTTAGTTTTTCTGGTTAAGTTTCTAAACTTATTTTTTATAGAAAATCTGTAGATTAGAGGCTAAGGTTTTTCAACCTGAAAACCCTAATTTTATTTTTTACTAATTTAACTGGTTCACTACTCCAAAATTTTTCAAATATTTTTTTCAAAACATTTAAAAAAAAATGTTTCCTTAATTTAATATCAATTAATTTATATTAAGTGAGTTGGGTTTAATATAGATTGAATTAAGAAAAACGAAATAAGGCTTGACATGCATACCAAGTCAAATGACTACCCATCTTTTGAAGATTGTATGCCGAATAGTAGAATGCCGAGATATCTGCCAAACCTTGTACACTTACTTACTCATGCCCGAGCCAACCACTTGCTTGGCATCGCTTTTGCTGAGAGGTTGAGAGAACGATACTGGACTAATCCTTAGCCATAACTTATCGATTATAAATATTCCTTATACTTGTAGTTGTAATGATTAGCTTACCATTAATACACCTAATATTTCCTCTCGTAAACACTAATTATTTACTTTCATTTCACTCTTATCCTAACCCTTAAGTAAGGTTAGATGATGAGTAATCTCATCGGACCAATTTGTGCATCATATCAAGTTGTGCCGTAAATCCTTGAAAGTTTCATTCATACGTCATATCCTTTGGAGCTACTTGTGGGTTTTTGCTTACTTTTTTTTATTCACATCCTTTGTTCTTTCATGCGTTCCCCATCGTCCCTTTAAACTTTCATCAAGCTTGAACCCATCCAACGACTAACCTTATCTGTACTTGGCTGCGGTTCGCATTAGTAGGTATTTGTTCTTAATAGTTACCTTATTTATCTCTCAATAATCAATACACAATGATACGTATCGCCAACAATGGGTCTCGAAACCAAAGATGATATAACATAGGTTTAAGTGAGAACGGGAAATAAGGATTGAGAATAGGGGGTTTTGAGTGTGAATGTGTATGGATATCATACACCAAGATACAAACACAATCAGGGGTTTGAGCTTAAAATAAGGTTCGATACAACTTATAAACACTAAATGTTGCTCAGGATTTCAAATGAGGCGTTAGATGCAACTCACTAACTCGCTCAAATGAGGATTCACCACAATCTAAGGGTCGAGATTGATAAGAACGTGGGAAAGATTAAAAAGTCTAATCAACACTCAATAATCCCATAAAACAAGCTCTAAGAGCTTAAGTATGGCCTTGCTCAAAAGAGGAAAGTTCCACTGTAAAAATATGATTGTCTTTGTTCATATATTTCTATCTTATATGTAATTACAAATGTTACTATTTATAGTAAGTCTTAAACCTTAGTGGTAAAATTATAAATAATGTACAAGGCCTTAAACCCTAAAGAATTGGGCTCATAAATAAAATAAAGAAAACATGTACAAGAATACAAAACTTTACGTTTAATAGAAGTTCGCGTGCAATCACTCATCCTATCTTAGAAAGAGCAAGACCTGAAATGGGTGGGGTTGACAATTAGATATCTGGGTCCGAAGAGGAGTCTCTGCAGTCTCGCATTGCTTGGCCAAGACAACAGAAAGGTTGGCCCATAATTGTTGAGTGCTAGAATTAGTTGGCACTAGTCTCTCGGTACTGTACAGAGTGGTTCTTTAGTCTCGTATCCTCAGCTGTGCGTTCTCTCAGCTTCTCAACAGATGACAAGCTTAGTGCCGAGTGTCTACTTTTCTTTCCTTCGGCCTTTTGTTATTAGTTTGGCTTTAGCAAAACTTGATTGATCTCGACTTGGGATTGGTCGGTCTCATCTTAGATATAGTTGGAGGCTAATTCCTATCATTACTGCGTATTCGAAAGGAAGTTGTCCTCGATGTTAAACATTGTGCACGAGCTAGAATGCTGAACAAACTTTTCTTCCCTTTTCATTTCACCATAGGCACCGAATGTCTTTGGATTTCCTCAATGCTCATAGGGGTTAAGCAATAGCTCTTCCTATCCTTTCGAACAGTATAAATGTTGAGGAAGTCATCATGGATCACTTTTTGATCATACTCCCATGGTCAGCTAGTAAATTTGTGGCATTCATGGGGACTACATTAGATTCAACCTCATCCTCATAGTGCCTTTCTTTGAATGTTATCTGAGCTCTTTTATGCACATAGACCATATCTTTATCATTAAACAACTTCAATCCATAGGGTCAGGGGTATGGATAGGTTAGCAATTTTATCTTTTCCACTAACTCGATAGAGACAAGGTTAGTGTAGCTACCTCCATCAACAATCAGGGAACGGGTCTTCCCATTCACTAAGTAAAGTATGTGAAACAGATTTTCCCTTTGTCCAGGATCTGCTTTTAGGTCAGTTCTCTTATTTTTCATGGCCATGAGTTCATCCAAATTTTAGGCATAGACATCTTCTTTTATTAACTCGTCTTCCAAACTAACGTGTCTCCAAGGTCGAACACATGGAAAGACACTACAATGAAGCGAACTCGAAAAAAACAAAGAAAAGGCTAGCAAAGTCCTACCAGCTATGATATGATACACCACTCGATCCCACTCAGCCAACAAATCCGCTAGATATGACACACTGGTCTAAATTGAATGGTTACTCACCACTACTCCTTGTTAAAGAGAATAGATAAGAGTTGAATGATAACGAGAACACTAAGGTTACTCAAGATGAATAATTCTGTATTGTAAGCTAAATGATCTTCATATACAAGAAAGTGAGGGTTTATATAGTCATTCACTAGGGTTTCTTACTTGTATGAAAAGACAAAAGGGTATTTTACATTAGGTTACATAAGACACACTAAAAGGGGTAAAAGAGATAAAGAATATTCAATATGGAAAAGAAAGAATCATTCTAGAACACTATGTTAGAAGACTCGCGTTACTTGCTAACTGGACATTAGAGATATAATACAACATAGGCGAAAGCAGGAATGCGTTACAGTTAGGGGCCGACCTGATTTAGATTAGGTCAGGAGCCAATCAGCCTAGTAAAAGGTCAATTATCTTGAAGTTAGATGCCAGTAGATCAAGTCAGGAGCTCGGCTTGGTTAGTTCAAGGCTATCTTTAGATTAGGACTTCGCTATTAGGTAGGAGCTTGTTGGACACACATGAGGATTTGATAAATAAGTCGGCTGGAGGTCGGGACTAGATAGGAGTCCCCGTCTCGGCTATAGCTTAGAGCTAGTATTTTTCATGCGAGCCCTTGAAGTCCTTAAGCTCAGCTTCTTATGATCGGTCCAAGAGGTTGATTCCTATCACAAACTTTAGTTAATCTAACTCTCTATTTGAGCCTCAGGCCCTTTTCCCTTCAAGACCATGACCCTTTTATTCGGACATTAAGAAGCAATACGTCTGTAGCCTAAGCATTTGAAGCACTTGACATCTCAGGCCTTGTAGCTGAGTGCCTTTTCTTTCTCGACCCTCTTTGTCTCGGCATGATCAAGTTAGCTAGACTCGCCTCTCTCTATCTTCTTCTCTGGCCTTCTCTCGGCATATTTCTTAGGTTCAAGGTTGACTGGTTAAGGTCGGTTAGTCGGCCGTCGGCCTCTGATGCCTCCTTCTCCTTTGTCTCTCCACCCTTAATGTTAAATTGATCAGCTCATCTAATGAGTTGAATGGCTATAGTTCAACTACGTTGGCAATGTTGTCTCTAATAAGAATCGGCTTACAATTATCTCCATGCTAAGGCCAACCTTCCGGAAGCTGAAGCTAACCTATTCTAACCCAAGGCCGAATTGTTTAAGGCCAAGGTCGAATAGTTTTTTGCTAAGGTTGAGCTAATAACAGAAGATCGAAGGGAAGAAAAGGGTCCATTCTGCATCAAGTCTGTTGTCTGCTAAGAAGATGAGAGACCACACAATCGAGTACTCAAGATCAAAGAACCACTTGGTACGGTACAGAGAGACTAGTGCCGACTAACTTTAGAACTCAGAAATTATGGGTTGACCTTTCTAGTGTCTTGACTAAGTAATATAAGACTGCAAAGACTCCTCCTCAAACCCAAGCATCTAACTGCCGACCCCACCCAGTTCGGATCCTACTCCTTTCAAGATAGACTGAGTGACTGCATACCGACTTCTATTAAACGCACAGTTTTGTATTCTTGTATACGCTTTCTTTATTTTATATATGAGCCCAATTCTTTAGGGTTCAAAGCCCAATTCTTTAGGGTTCAAGGCCTTATACATTATTTACAGTTTTTCCACTAGAGTTTATGACTTACTATAAATAGTAACATTTGTAATAACATAGAAGACAAAAATATAAGAACAAAGACAATCATATTTCATAGTGAAACTTTCCTCTTTTAAGTAAGGTTATACTTGAGCTATTAAAGCTTGCATTTGCCAGATTATTGAGTGTTGGATAACTCCTTAATCTTTCTTGCGTTCTTATCAATCTTGACCCTAAGGTTGTGGTTAACCCTCATTTGAATCCCAAGTAATATTTAGTGCTCGTGAGTTGTATTGGACCTTATTTCAACATCAAACCCCTTATTGTGTTTATGTCTTGGTGCATGATATCCATACACATTCACACTCAAAGCCCCTTGTTCTCACTCTCTATTTCTCGTTCTTACTTGAACCTAGATTCCATTAACTTCCTTCCGAGATCCACTACCCGTGATACGCATCAGTCTTAGAGTCCACTCAAGAACCTAGCAATGGTGCAGTCTTGTGGCTCAGCAATCTCACATCTCGTCATTAGAGTTTCGAACTCTTATAAGTACTCTTCAATTGTGTTTCGACCTTACCTTAAGTTTTGGAAGGCATGGAGCATCTCTTACTTAAAGTAAGTCGGTACGAAGCACTGATTCATCAATTGCTTCATAAGCCTCCAAGTTTTGATTGGCTCTTCTCCTCTGGCATTTCACTTGGCAACCAACTTATCCCATCAAAGGCTTGCATATTCAACAAGGGATAACGAGGCTAGCTTAACCTTTGTTTGATTATCACACTCGTAGCACTCGAATAACTTCTTGACTCAGGGAACCCAGTCAAGGAATTCTTCAGGTTAGCTACTTCCACTGAAGGTCAATAGTTTAACCTTAATATTGTCAAGTCTTTGGCCAAGTGCTCGGGGTTCATCCCTTGCATTCCAAACTGGTTGGTTCACCTCGGATTGGCCACTTCGGTTGGAGCTCTACTTTGCCACATTTCTTCTCGGCTTAGGTTGGTTTTCTCTCCTTCTTGGCTTGGCAGCTCTTCTCAGTTGTCACTCATCGTTGTCAAGTTCATTGGAACCACTTCTACTAATGGTTGTTCGTTCCCTTCTTTCTTCTTAGCCATCATGTCTACAGCCTCTGACTAAATTAGTGAGTTCTTGGATAGAGTTAATGAGATTCTAAATTTGATATTCCAATTTATCAATATGACGTCTCAAATTTCCGTGAGGACTATCACCATTGTTATTGACACTATCTTCCGACATTCTTGGTCGTACAGTAATCT
Organism: Lumnitzera littorea; assembly: GCA_024138015.1. Taxonomy (NCBI): domain Eukaryota; kingdom Viridiplantae; phylum Streptophyta; class Magnoliopsida; order Myrtales; family Combretaceae; genus Lumnitzera; species Lumnitzera littorea. The sequence continues at coordinate 74,404,742 of JAMXBB010000010.1, forward strand.
CTAAAAAATTGGACTAACACGTCTTACAACAAAAACACTACAGCAAACCAAAAATTGCTACTACTAGGCTTTTATAGCTAACGATAACTAACAAACACTTCTACAGCAGCTAGAATCAACTACTAAAATTACTGTTACTCGACTCAATAGCATAATACTATGACTACAAATAATACGAATACACTATACTATAGAATGACAATGAACAAATGTTCAAATGGTTAAACAAACTTTGAAGAACACTAGCATACGTGTCTCTCTAAAGCTCTGATACCAATATGATACGTATCACCGATGGTGGGTTTCGAAACCAAAGATGATGCAACTTGGGTTCGAGTGAGAATGGGAAATAGGGAGTGAGAATAGGGGGTTTTAAGTGTGAATGTGTATGGATATCATGCACCAAGATATAAACACAATCAAGGGTTTGAGCTTGAAATAAGGTCTGATACAACTCACAAAATGAGGGGTTAGATACAACTCACTAACTCGCTTAAAGAAGGGTTCACCATAATCTTAGGGTTAAGATTAATAAGAATACGGGAAAGATTAAAGAGTCTAATCAATACTCAATAATCCGGAAAAGCAAGCTCTAAGAGCTTAAGTATAGCCTTGCTTAAAAGAGGAAAGTTTTACTGTAAAAATATGATTATCTTCATTCTTATATTTCTGTCTCACATGTTGTTACAAATGTTGTTATTATAGCAAGTCTTAAACCTTAGTGACAAAACTGTAAATAATGTACAAGGCCTTAAACCCTAAAGAATTGAGTCCATAAATAAAATAAAGAAAACACGTACAAGAATACAAAATTGTGCATCTAATAGAAGTTGGCATACAATTACTTGGCCAGTCTTAGAAGGAGCAGGATCTAAATTGGGCGAGGTCGACAGTTGGATATCCAGGTTCGAGGAAGAGTCTCTACAATCTCACATTACTTAGTCGAGACACCAAAAAGGTTGGCCCATAATTGTCGAGTGCTAGAATTAGTTGGCACTAGTCTCTTGGTGCCATGTTAAGTGGTTCTTTAGTCTTAAACCTTCGGCTGTACATTCTCTCGGCTTTTCGGCAAATGACAAACTTGGTGCCGAGTGTCTCCTTTTCTTCCCCTCAACCTTCTTTTGTTAGTTTGGCCTTGACAAAACTTGATTGGTCTCGACTTAGGATTCGTTGGCCTCGGCTTAGATATGATTCCATCTTTCTTTTTCACAAATAACATTGTTGCTTCCTAAGGAGACACACTAGATCGTATGAATCCTTTGTCCAATAGCTCCTAAAGTTGTTTCTTTAACTCTTAAAGTTCTATCGGTGACATTTAGTATTGAGCTTTTAACATTGGTTCAATTTATAGCACTAACTATATAGAAAAAGCTAATTATTGTTGGGTGATAACCTAAGCAAATCTTCTAGAAAGATATCAAGGAATTCACTTAGCACCAATATTTCCAATACTTTTAGGGTTTCCTTCTTTACTTCTATAGTAAATATCTAATAGAATTGCCATTCTTTAGTAATTTCATTCATTTCTTTGCTTACTTCAATTACTGATCAACTTAAGCTTCACTCACTTGTCTTTCCTTAAAATATTACATTACCCTCATCTATGATTATATTCTTATTTTGACAATCCACTTTGGTTCTTTGTTTGGACAACCAATCTAATCCTACAATAACATCATACCCCTTAATTGGTAATACTATGAGTTTTATCGAGAATTCTTTTCCTTTGATTTGCAATTGTCCATTATCTACTATTTCCCGTATTAACACTTGCTCTCCTATAGGTGTTCTTATTCTATAGGTGAATTTAACTTCATTCGTCTTAATCCCATTTCTTAAGACAAACTCGTGACTACTAAGTGAATGTAACGCTCCAATGTCAAACAATGCACAAGCAATTCGTCCATTTACAAGTATGTTTCCTAAAATAATTACTATTTTATAGTTATCTATCACTTAGGTACTATACTTAAGTTACGTATCTTCACAGTCATACAAGATTTACAATTAGTTATGGGTAAGTAAAGTTACGAGTTAGTTTATATACCTATCATTAAGCCTTAGTCAATTCCATTAATATCCATTTCATCATCCAAGCCATCATGAAAGTATTTCTCCATTCATTCATCAAAATCCTTAGTATCATCTTTTGTACCCTTGACTGCAAACACCTAAGTTGGTATAATGGTTGTCTTTACTCCTTCATATTTCTTAGCCCTTTATCCGACCTGACCACAATATCTTGAGAAATGTCCTATCATTCTATGCCTGTAACACTTCATTGTTTACATCTTTGGACACTCTTTCGACACATGATTCAGATCAATATACAGAAAACATTTTACTTTTAACTGAGGACATTGCTAAGGAAAATGATGTGCTCTATACTTCCAGCATCTCACATTTCTCGCCTCATAATAGAAACTAAATCCTATCCTATTCAAAGTAAGGCCATTAATCACAACTGTTAACTTCTTTCTTTTTTTACTCGAGTTATTATTTTCACTTGGAAATGTCCTCTTGAAAACAGGCCTATATTGATTAACTCTTCTTAGTTTCTTACTCCACTCATTTAGCATGGCCAGCCGATTGTTCTACATTTGATGTGCCTTATCCACAATTTGATGATAAATGGTGAATCTATAATCTATTAACTTACATTACATTATTGGGTCAAACTCGTTAAGGAAAAGATCCTTTGTTAGTACCTGATAATCTTTGTATGACTTAAGCGCATATTACAGCAACTTATTAAATTCATTCTCGTACTAGGCCACACTTATAGTACTCTTCTTTATTTCCATCAATTGCTAAGTCATTTGATTTTGCATGCTTATAGGCAAGTATTACCCTTTAAATGCCTCTCAAAATACTTACCATGTAACGTAGCCAGTAATTGCTTGTACTATCAAGTCCCACCAGACTCATGCTCCCATTTTTAGCAAGAAAGCACCATAAGAGACTTTTTGATTTTTGGGAATCTTAAACACCTGAAAACTGCGCTTGATCTATGTTAACCAATCATTAGCTAAGGTAAGCTTACCCATTTCACCTTCGAAATATCACTTGCATCTTAGGGTCGAATTCTTCTAAGTTTAGCCTTTAGTGGCATTTAGTTCACCTCATTTCCTCCTGTGATCAGATGTTGAATTAAAGCTCCTCGCTGTAGGATCATAGTATTCATATTAGCCAATATTTGTCTAAACAAAGTTGGGTCCATCATGTTTAAAGCAAGTGGTGGCACATTATTTCTAGGTGGTTTTGGTAAATTAAGAGGGTTAGGAGGTAGTACTACTCCTTCAAGTCAGTTGTTTTCGTTTCCATTTCTATTTACTTCATCTGCCATAATTAGATTCGCAACTCACTAACTATCAACCCTAATCTTACAATATGTGTACTAGAAGTTAGTATCTAATCTAAGTAACTCGTATTCACATATAGATCAATTATTCTCTATATATGTAATACATAGCTATAAATTCCTCAACAAGGATTTCAATCAACATAAAACTTGTAATTTTCATCCTTATATATAAAACAATGATATTCATATACCACTTCATATGTGATCAAATATACTTATATATCATGAGCTCATATAAGTTTCGCCTGTAACATTATAACATTTATATGCTTCATTCCCTGTATCACTATTCATATTTGTATGTCATACAAATACTGAATGATAAGGATATGTTGCACTCTTTCATGATTATATTAATACATAAAATAGCTGGAACTTTACATTCAAAAGATTACATCACTTTATTTACAACATAAGATTACATACCTAATCACATATTTACATCCTTCACATACTTAGTAACCAAAGTACCAAAAGTATAAAAGTTACATTCAGAAGGTCAAAAGTACATCAAAAGTCGCTCGGGCACATAGGTACATCAAAACAATTAGGTCTAATGATATCAAAAGCCTTAAGAAGTCTTCTTACTCTCTTTTTAAACTTTCAACTACTTGAACTTTTTAAAGTTACCATATGTTCAAAAGGAACCCAATGATCCTCTCCATTCCCTTCAGAATATGAACTTATCTCCACTATAACGGAGGTATCTGGTATAATAACCACTTCATGCACCTCACTTCAACTATCCCGTACTCTATCCTCAAGAACAGCTTCTACTTCCTCTGGATCCTCCTTAAGATCATCATCATTGTTAAACCCTACATTTGGCTGAGCTTTTTGGTGTGGATTCTTAGGTGGTATCACAGGGAGTTCAGGTTCTTGAGATTGTAATGGTACTTCTATTCTTGCAGTCTCATCTATAGGATATTTGGGAAACTAGTCGACCACACTAGGGGAGTAGTTTTTAGGGTTATATGGGATACCTAAGGGTACCTAATCAAAGCTTAGAGAGTAATTCTTATCTACTTCTAAAATAGCAAGAAAATATAGTATATGAATCATTACAGATAAAACTCATTTTCCCAAAAGTACTTCTTCTCATAAGCGATTATGGTAATATATTCATTATATGTAGCTTCTAATTCATCCTTCATTATTCTCCAATCATCTTGCATACTAAAGGCAATTTCATGCTTATAATTCATAATGATCTCATCGATAGTATGGAACATCTTCTAATTAGCCATATCTAGTAATAACTTTTGCATCCGAATCCTATAATCGATTAGTGTCTCATCTTCTTCCCATTTAAAATACCACCATGCATTTAATAAGCCATTCCTAGGAATATGAAATAATCAAGTTAAGGTCAATTTATAACCCTTTTTACGTATATAAGCTTTATATATAATCTTATGAATCTAAGTCTTTTATGTTCATTATCAAGCCCAATCTCAGTGAACCAACTATCTACTTATTTTAATTTAAAGCTTGGTTCTTTTAGAACCATACTCTGATACCAACTTAGAATTTTCACGTCCCAAACATGAGAAGTCGTAATAATCCCACCGTATAAATTAACCTAAGATAAAAGCTAATCTCACAACTATTATTGTAGATATAGTCTACATAAAGTGTACACGACTCAATTAGCTTGAAGCGTCCATTCTGATATCTGTAAATGATCAAACCTATGGTATAGCTTTACAAAAAAGCTGTTTTGTATAACTTATTGTCCAATAACATAATAATATTTACATTATTGTTTTACACCTAGAGTTATAATTTACAATTAGAGTTTACTAAAAGCTATTAGTCTAAAAGTCTATTTACAATAAAATAGGAAACTAGTAAGCATCCTAAGAAATTCCCAATTAGTTTTCTCAAAACTCAAAAGAAAAGTCAAAAGCATAGATTCAGTAGATTCTTTATTCCTCACTTTCCTAGCCAACTACACACTAACCTGGAGTTAGTGATATCTAAACATTCTGATCTTTGCTCGTCACTAGCAGAAGAGTCTATGGAGATGTGAGTACAACTAGCTCAGTAAGTAAGATAGAGTCAAAAGAGTACCACACAATCGCAAACAAGGTTATTAATTATAATAAAATGCAATACAATCAATGACTTAAAATATCGCACAATATTATCTAGTCCATTGTAAGGTTAGAGAAGTTACATTTGCTCTAACCTGGATTAAGGAGTTTTTTGCGACTCAAAACCAAACCAACCTAGGCTTGTGCAATAGAAAACATTCTCTTTTCGTAACTACCTTCGAACCATGGCCCCTATCCTTATTACAACTTCCTTACCCATCACTTAGTTCAATTAAAAATAGGGAAAGTATCATTTCAGCTATCCTCATTGAAGGGAGTCAGTATTTGGCTTGATACTCTTAATTGTTCCCTTAATGGTTGCTATGCATGTTTAGTTAAGTTAGCAGTTAAATTACTCTTAATTCCATTTAAGGAATGCTAGATAAGTTCACAACAAAACAAAATGAAGTAATCATGTAGAGTAGCATGCTAAGGAGTTTAACTCCTGTCACAATAAAAAAATCAACTACCTACATGGCATGCACACAAACAGCTAATTTACAACCACAATTAGAAGTACACTTAAGCTTCTAGATACTTCTCAACAAGCAGTAAAGTCATGATTCCAACTTACTTATCCTAACACTCACTATAGAAGACTCGTATCATTAACTCTTTGTTCATTAAGAGACCCTATATATATATAAAGCCTAGATTTAGTTTTCATAAAAGTTACGAAAACGTTAGGGTTCTACTTATTTATATTTCTCTAAATAGCTATATATACATATTTATGTATCTAAAGTATATCATTATTTTCCTTATATAATGAAATACAATTTTATTATATAAGTTAAGTTATTAAGTATTGATAATATACGTAGCTATACTATTATATATAATATATCGTTTCGATCATATCAAAATATACTTTTAATCAGTCAATTTATGTTTCAATTACAATAATATTATCATAGTACATAAATCATCATAATATTATAGAGATATAAGTTATATTACCTAAGATTATCTAATTTTAGTAAAAGTAGTATCATTGGGTTTGTAAACACTTAATGATGCATATTATGAGTTATATTTCGAGAGATGATTTTTAAAGGGTATTTCAAGTTTTTAATATACCTATACGTGCCTATAATGTGTATTATTGTATTATACACATTTTATGCAATTGAAATATATTTTATATAATTTGCTAATATAACTTAATAATATAGGTATTATCTGACTCTAATATGTATATATCTTAACTTGGTTGTAAGACTATCATTAAATCTATTAGAAATTCATTTTTTACCAACTCTAACTAGCATGTATATGTATAGTTTTTATTTCAATATTTATCCCATTTTATCCTATTATTATCATAAACGTGCCCCAGTTCATAATTTAAGTTATTTTACTGCAAAAATTCATAATAAATGGCTCGTGTCATCAAATAATTCCCCAAAAATTTCTAGACTTCTAAAAATATAAGAAATTCAATCAATACATAGTTCCATGATATTGGGTTTATCACCTATATGCTCAAAATTACAATTTTACCCCTAAATTGCATTTAATTAACCAAATATTATTCTTTTTATATAAAATTATTTTAAATATATCTTAACATCATTATAAATCACCAAAAGTCAGTGGCCATTCATTTCATTAATTAATTTCATAAAAACCTGTTCATTTCATCATTTCACCCTATTTTTAGGGTAAAAAAATATAAGAAATATAAAAAATACCTAAATTAAAAATCTAGCCACATAACAATTAAATACATCTCATATGTATTCTATATAAAAATTTTAAGCTAAAAACTAAATTATTTAGTGTATTTATTTCGAAATTTAAAATTCAAATGAATAATGACTTTCTTAAGTAAATACATAAAATATTCTCAATTTTATAAAATAAAATTATCACATGAACATATATCTAAAATAACCTAGATAAAAAAAATTTATAACTTTTTGAATAAATTTAACATTTTTCAAAATTTGATAAAAAAAAAAAAAAAAAAAAAACAGGGGAGAACTTTGACTTGTTCATCGAAGCTTCGATGACTGTTGGGTGGTGAAGGGTTGTCGAAAGGGTAGCATGTGTGGTGGACTACTAAGGGATGGTGGGGCTTGATAGTAGAACACTAAAGGGTTAGGGAACTAGCCTAAGATAGAGGGTTGCTTTGTTTTTCTTTTTTCTTTTTTCTATTTTCTTATGATTTTTCTTGAATTTTTCCTAAAGTGATCTAACTTCTAAAATGTCTAAATGAATGTCATGGAGTTGTTTATATACTAGATTTGGGCAACCAAAATTTTTCCCCATTTTTAAAAATTTTTCTTTTATTTTTATCCCTTAAATTTATGCATAAGGTGTTCATTTTGTAATTATTTACCTTTTGAGCAATTGTAGTGATTCTACATTTGCCACACTTGATTAAAAAAAAAATCTAGCCATTTTCTTGAATTTTAGATTGGTTTTGCTATTATTTTAGTAAAATCTAAGTAATTCATGTATATTATGTTAATATTTTGTATATTTGTTAATATACGTATATATATTCTTTATATGTATTACACATTATGTGTAATTATACATATATAATTATGTTTGTAACATATCTTTTATTTTTAAGATATATTTTCTACTTATTTTTATGAGTTTATCTCATATTATATACAATTATATAATTTTGAGTTAATTTACGGATATAATTATTATATATATTAAATATACTCATATAAATATGTGGATACTTATATAGTATATTGTACTATATTATTTTTCTTTTCTAGCCTAATTAACTTATCTTTAAATGCGCGTTATGTTCTCAACTTGATTTTAGGGGTTTCAATCATTTTTACACTATATTGAATAATTATACTTCTAAGAGTAAAATTGGAATTTTGGGTCATTATTTTTTAAATCTAACTTCACTGGATCATTTTAACTAACTTTTCTATCCTAATTATAAAGTTTGGGATTAATTAGATAAGTTTTTCTCGGTGGCCATAAATTTGGGCTCAATTGCCCTATATACAATTTCATTAACTTACATCAATGTTTGGGGATAAGCTCAAATAAGGAATTCATAAAAATGTTTGAATCATTTTGTGAAAAGTTAATATCTTATTTGAACTTTTTGAAACGTTAATCCTTTATTACTTTGTGAAACATCGATCTTTTATTTAAACTTACTCCTAAACGTTAATCCCCTCTATTATAATTCTCCCTTTATAGATTTATAATACTATTTAATTACTTATTACATCATCTAATTAGTGCTTAGCTTGTTGAAAATAGCACATATGTTTAAATTATCCTATGTTTTCTATCTTTATATTTGAATTATGTCATGCTCCAAAGAGGTAAAGTCCTAACACCCTCGCCATGTGAACTATCCTAAGGTAGACGCCAACCTTACAACTGTTACTATAGACCTAGCCCACACCAGGCATCTTTGACTTAATAGCTTTGAAACATCCAGTTTGATATAAACCCATGGAATAATCTTTTGAAATAACCATTAAGACAAATTTGTGGTTTGACTTTTCAAAAGAGTAGTTATAAAACCTATAAGTGCATGTTACTTAATATATAGCCTAGAAGATTGAGAACTATTGGGCCACTTGAGGTGAACCATGTAGCTTTCTTAAAAGTTAGAAAAAAAAAAAGGTTAATAATAAGAACATAAAACCAACCAATTCTTCTAAATCTTTACTCCCCCAGCCCTATTTGCTAAAATTCTAATTTTTGAGTACAATGTTGGTAAATTCATTTTGGACTTAGAAAACTCATTATAGGGGAATGAGTAACACTTACTTAGTAAGTGAGACAGAGGCAAGACAAGAGTACATAATTAATATAAAATAACCAAGGTTTTCAAGCAATTTTTTTTTTTTGGTTAAATGCAATGCGTATTCAAGCAAATGTCATTGTGTAATGTTATTCGATTCGTTGTGAGATTAGAGAAGTTTTTCTCTCTCTAATCCAGGTTGAGGAGTTTGACGTTTCATGCATGAATTAAAACTAAACTGGAGCTATGTAATGGAGAACACTATCCACTAGAGATAGCCTTTGAAGCATTGTCCCCAACCTTACTATAATCTCCTCTCCTGTCGCTTAGTTTGACTAAGGATGGGAAAAGAATTATTCTAGCTATTCTTATAGAAGGGGTTCATGTTTAGCCCAAGAATCCCAGATGTTATCCCTAATGAATTGTAATGCATGTCAGGTTAGATGTTAAGCCGAGTTCGAGTTAGTTTGTCTTTAAGGTGATTAATCAAGCTTAAATAATTCAAGTAAAACAATGTTCATATAATAAACATAATGTGGAGCTCAACTTCACTAGAGTAAATCAAATCTCAAATGCATGTACGACACAAGCATAAACAACTAACTACATTCACAAGTAAGTACATACTAAAGTCTCTAAGTATTTTGAAATAATACTTCAAAGTACGATGAAGCGTTAATCTCACTTACTTAGAATTCAATGACTCAATAAACTTGCTAGTTGAACTTTTTCTTGTTAGTAGTCCTTAAATATTTCATTCAATTTATTGTTTTAGTTTCCATGTAAACTATGAAATATTGCTAATTCACTCGTCTTTATAAGAGTTAAGTTGATTAATCATTAATTTATAGGTTAGCTATGCTTTGAGTGTCAAAAGTTTAAATTTGGGTTGCAAGCATATTTTACCTTTGGTATCTTTTGACTGTCAAACACTCTTAGAGTTTTTAAATAAAAAAGCTCTTAGGTCATCCTTTAAACCATATCGGGGTTAAGGTTGACAACAATACTAACCTCTGAATCAACATTTGAGTCCAATAAATACTCAAGACTTCTCCTGAAATATCCTTCAAAGTAGTTTTTGAGTGCTTACATTTACATATAATTCCCTCTAAATTACCTTTTGAGTCAACCACTAAGTCTACTTCATTTGAAGTTTCTGAATAGGATACTCTCTAAGCTATCTTCTAAGTCCATCTATCTTTAATGTTGTTAAGATTAAACTCTTAGACTTAGTCTCTAAGATTGCCTAGTTTAAATTTGATTTAATTTCTGAGTACGAACCTAGTGAGATTTAACTTCTAACTCTACTCAAATTTCTTATAACCTTTAGATTTGCTCACTATTTGCCTCTATTCTAACTATTACATACTATAGATACCCCATTTTTGTCTCTTTTTTTTTTTTTTAAAGAAAAGGGAAAAAGGGTCATAACACAAAAAAATTAAAAATACAAAAAAAAAATTTGAAAAATATAAAGTGTCAAAGGTATTTGAGTTGAGTCAGTTAGTTGTTTAAGGTAGGATTAGCTAAAGTTCAAAATATACATGCGATTTAATAGATTTAAAGTCTTAAAATTTTTTGGGCTTCATTAGAAAAAATATCCCACTAAAATATTTAAATGGATTTTTATGCAATTTAAAAATATTTTAATGAGATTAATTAAGATAAGACTATGTTTATTAAATTTGAAGTTAGCGATAAAATATATTTAGTGTATATATTTTAGGCTATTTTAAAGGGTTATGATCAATTTAAATCAATTTAGGCTAAGCGGGGCTTGGGTTTGAAACATGAAATTTAAGTTGTGCTTAGAATTAAGGCTTAAGTATATTTTGAATGCCCATCATGTTGAGAAAAATACTAGTTTAGCTAGCTAGCACATGCACCTATTGTTCAAGAGATTTAAGGTTTAACTCTAGTAGCAAGCAAAGGGGGGCATTTTATTTTATTTTTTAATTTTTGGTTGTTCACATGGTGCTCATCTTGAATCTTCATCGTATCTTATCAAATCTTTGTTTTTCAAAATTAGATTTGGCAAAATCTTATATATATCATTGGTATAAACTTAAAATCTTTCATTGATTAGTTAATCAAGATTTGATAAGGTCGTGTAAGGATTCAAATCTTATCAATTATGGATTTATAATGATTTAAGATTTGATTTTATTTTGTATATAAACTAGTTCTCAGATTGATAATGGGGAGTGACTCAAAAAAAAAAAAAAGGACTGCCATTATAACATACTATTGCTATTGTAGCAATCCTTAACATCCACAATGACCTAGCTTACTCCATAACCCTATCCTCTTCGACACACAAATACAAATACCTAGCCAACGCAAAACAACTCACAACCACATTTACTGACGCCCCATCCTTCATCAGACCCATCACTAACATCAACAACACCCTTGAACCCAAACACTATCTCTTGCCCATTCCACTCCCCTGTACAACTTAACCCAAACACCCTTCCTCATCCTAGCCACATACACTATAACGACCCTAGGAGGGGCCTAGTAGTATTGCCTAAAATTTCCGTATCATGTGTGCACCCATGATAAGAAAATCGCCTTGCAAGTTAGAAATTGTAAGACTTTAAATAGTTATTTGCTAGACTCTTCAATTTTAGTTCATTGACTCATTATATAATATAAATAATTATAGATATCCATTTTTCCACAATTCCTCAAAACTGCAGAAAATCGGTATCCCTTACTAACATAGTGAAATAAGATAGATAATTCCAAAAAAATTCTAAACTTACTAAAGATACTAAACTTAATTGAAATATTAGTCGTTTTCCAGAGCATTCTGAAGTAACTACATAAGCTTTTCATCATACTGATTCAATGGTAACACTTTGCACTCAATTCCTATCCCTATCCCAACTATCGATCGACTTGCAAGGAAAAGAACCATTGGGGTGTAAGCTTACACTTAGTGAGAAATTTACTCTCATCAATACTGCATGACAAAAATTTATTAAATACACAATCATATGAATGCATGAATAATCAGTATGCCAAACAACGTATGCAGTAGCCTAGGAACTGCATACGACTTATAATTACGCCCCCTGTAGTTAGGGTTTAAAGATAATTAACCAACCCAAAACAAAATCCGAGTTCTAGACCTTGGGTTTAATTCCATTTGTACTATTGTACTTAAGTCAAAACAAAACTATATATATATATGTATATACTCCCTTTAACAAATCATATTTTTAAAATCTCAAGTCTAGTGGTATGGTGGCCTTTGAAATCCACAAACACGCGCCCTTAACAGAAGCGACAAGACTCGACCCCTCACCGACGATTGGCATCTCCCAGTACTTACTAAACCCATTAGCTTAGGATAGGGAATCAATATATATGATGACATAGCTAGTGCTCAATCCTACAGGAGGCTCGTCCTCCCGTGGGTCCCTTCCTATTTTCTGCGTAAAGTGGCAATCGGTGTTATCTATATACAATATAGGGAATGCATGGTTCATTTTAATTTATTAATCGTATAGGTGATTAACTCAATTTTCAAGGTGATCAAACAATTTCATTCCATACAATTTGCATGTATAAATTAGTACAAACAATTCCCATTATTATATATAATTAACAAGCCATCACATTCATCCATGAATTCATACACATGCATTTCCCATATCCCACAAGCATCCAAATTTATATATATACGTTTAGATGCATTTATTCTATAAGCAAAATCAAGTAAAGAGTCATCGGGAATTTACTCACTCAGCCATGTGGATCAATCAAAATAATCCGAGATAGGTCGTCTCCCAAAAGCCGAGTCCCTTGGACATCGTAAATACGATATTATAAAGATTTGAAATAAAACCTAGAAAACTAAGCTAAAACTCTTTAAGTTATACCTTTAACTTGGTTTCATAATTTTTCCCAGTTTTACTTAAAAGTTCAATCGTGTATAACTTTTCATTTTAAATTCGATTTTTATGATCTTATAGTCAATCTTCATTATTTTCGAATGTACTTTAACGTGGTGAGGTTAGATTTTCGTGATGAGGCACGTAAAACTGCCCATAGGTCAGAACAGTAGTAATCCTCATGATTTGGAGTGCTTTTGGGCTTTGTTTGGTTAACGGGCTTTTTGGTAACTTAGGAAATTCTTTGGGCTTGGGCTTAGGACTTTATTCTAAACTTAAAATACTCCTTAAGGTCAGATTTCCAACTTTGGTTTACGCTCTTAGTGCCAACAACAACTCCTTAAGCTTTTATGTGAGCTTAAGTTATCAAATGGGCTTGTTTTTTGTTTAAATCAAAGTTAGTGACTTTGTTAGGCTTAGGGAGTTTTAGGTGGACTTCTTATGGGCTTCAAAACAACCTTTCTTAATATTTTAAAGTGCTGGTCAAAATTTTAATGAAGGTCCAACTTAGAGTTCTAGGCTCGTTTTGAGACTTTTAGGCTCGGTTTTGAGTTTTAGGCTTTATATACTTATATACTTGCTTTAGTTGATATTTTTAATTTGTTCACTTGGTTTTATCATATTTTTAAGTGGCTTTTAGTTATGTTCCATATCTGGTCTTGATGAATCGAAGGGATTCTCACTTGGTTTTTTAACTTGTTTCATCATTTCCTTAAGATTAAAGGTTAGATCATAAACCTAGGTTACTTATATTCAAATCTTAACTTAACTTCTCTTCCATGAGAAGATTACTTAACTTATACTTTACATGAAAATAGTAGATCTCATACTTATCAAAACTTCCATATCATAGTTCATATCTCACAAGGTTGGTTTCTTCATAAAAGCTTCATGTAATGGATTTTCTTTTACCTAAGGCTAGGTTTGAGTATCTTTAACTTAATAGAAATATAAATAACATCTAAATGACTTACGTGTACTCCACGTCTAGCATGATGTCTCCTCATTCATGTACACGTTTCATGATTTTCTTAACTTAAAATCTTTCATTCTAAGTGTTAAACATATATCTTTACATAACACTAACTTAGCATGCTCATATTTCAACTTTCATATAAGGGGGTTCACAAGCTTACTTCTTAAGGTAGTCTAGTTATTTTATCATCTTATGATCATGCTAATATCTTCATGAAACATGGTCTCCTAACATGTAATACTAAACCACTAACACAAAGAAACGACTTACTCGTCTTGAAAGTGTAGAAATGGTGGTTATGCAACTAAGTACCCTCTTATGCTCCTTGTTTTTCCTCCTTCTTCTTGCATGCTCCTTTGGAACTAGAGTCTTGACATTTGAAGTGGGGCTTTAAGGATATTTTAAAGTTCATAAAAGTGATTTTTGAAGTTGACAAATAGAGGGCACAAAATAAAGCTTGGTGTCGTGAGTATAGAAGCAAAATAGTGGCAGCAATGTTGGGATTTTGTGAAGTTGGATTTCTTCTTTTAGTTTATGTTTAAAGTGAGAGAAAAAGAAGTGAAAATGAGAGTGAAAGAGGGAGAGAGTGGCAAATTTTTGAATAGGAGAAAAAGTGTGTGCAAGAAGCTTTAATTGATTATCTTGTAGCTTACACAAAAGTTAACAATTGCAACTATTAATGATGTAAGCATTAACGAGTGAATAGTGGTGTGTAAGAGAAAGTGATTGATGGTTGAAAGGCAAGAGTATGGCCCCCCTCTTCTTCTTATTCAAACTGGCCATGGAGTGTCCTTTGGGGCAATGGAATTGTCTTGTCTCATTTAATAAAGTTAAGCATGTGAAATCTTATGAAAAATTGTCCATATGTAGTATAAGTGAAGGGGTGATAAGGAAAGTATCTTATCACTTGATTTTGATAAGTTATCAATTGATAAATGATTCCAACTTTCAATTGATAAGTTATCTAAGGTGATTGGTTGGTCTACTTATTTATATGTAAGGCTTAGACATGTAGGTAAGGGTATGGTCTTATAGGAAATTGTTTTAGGATTTTCATCTTGCATTGTTTTGTATTTTATGATTCGATTCCTATAAAATTGTAAAATTTTCTAAAGTTGAATGAAATTATTCAAATTAAATTATCGATTAGTCATTTAGGGTCAAAATTTCCTAATTGTTTTAGGGTTTAGGGTCTTAGGTTAGTTTAGAGCTCGTAGTTCTTCAAGCTCAGGTTTTCTCGATAATTAGTTTTTGAATTAGAAAAATTTAATTTGTTTCTAAATGTAAACTTAAGTTCTCAGTCTTGTTGATTCTTGTGAGCGTTCGAACAGTACTTTTAATTGAATCATGGGCCCACTAAATGTAGGGTTTATATTTATCAATTGATAAGTTATTTAGGAAGATTGGTGCACAAGTCTTATGCATGAAGATAAGGAGATTGTCTTATATGAAATTCTTTTAGAGTTTCTTTCTTAAATTGATTTGTAAGTTATGATTTAATTCTTATAAAATTATAAAAATTTCTAAAGTTGAATAAAATTATTTAAATTAAATTCTTAATTAGCCGCTTAGGGTTACAAGTCCTTAATTGTTTTAGGATTTTGGGTTTAGAGTTTATGGTTCTTGTATTCGAGTTTTATCGATAATAGGGTTTCGAATTGGAAAATTAAATTTGTTTTTAAATGTAAACTTGAATTCTTAGCTTGGTTTATCCTTAGGAATATTTGAGAAGTACTCTTAGTTGAATCAAAAGTCCGCTAAAACTAGGGTTTACAATTTATCCATATATAATATGGCTTATAAGTGAAATTAAGGGAATTGTCTTATATGAAGTTCTTTTTAGGGCTTGATTCTCAAATTAATTTGTAGGTTATGATTTGCTTCTTAAGAAATTTTAAAATTTTCTAGAGTTGAATAAAATTTATTCGAATTGTATTTTTAATTATTTATTTAGGATCGTAAGTCTTTGATCATTCTAGGTTTTAGGGTTCGAGTGAGATTATTTATGTTTTAGGGTTTTTCACCAACTAGGGAATAATTGACTTATACTTAGGAGCTTAAGGTTTAGTTGGCTTAATTATTTAGAAACACCACTTTATTATGCAACATATATATATATCATATGATAGATTAAGAAAAGAGAAGGAAATTGCTTAATAATATATTTATATATATATATACATATTGTGGGGCTACTTATGTATATAAGTAAAATAATTTTTGTAAATTTATTAATTTATTCCTTTAACTAGCTTAGTTTTGTTGTTTATTATTATTTAAAATAATCTTTAATTCGTTTGTTATCAGTTTTATATGATTTCACAAAATTATTGATAATTTTATTGATTTATGGCCTTTCAAGCATTAAGATAATTTTACAGAGTTTAAAAAAATTTTTATGATTTGATATTTACGGTTCCTGTTAAGTTTAGGTTTACATTTTTAAAAGTATGCGTATGTAGGGATAGAGGTTTTCTTGTATGATTAAAGTTTCCAAATCGTATAATAGGATCTTTCAAGTTCGTTTTAAGTTTCGAGCTTAAAATTTTAGTCGGTTTTCATTTTATATGGTCTTATCGACTTAGAGAAATATTTACGATATTCGAGTCCGACACCATGTTTAGAATGTTAAATTTACAGAGTCTACACACACTCCCTTAACCATTACACATAACTACAACTGAACCTTACACATCACCATCCTCATCTAACCTTCATGTATAGCAATCCCCCTATCACCCATAGTCGCACGAGCAACCACCGTAACCTAACATAACTACCACTAACACTACAACCTAACCACTAGAATCAATGCCGTCCAACCCTCACATCCAGTCATCTATCACTAAACACAACCATTGCACCCCATACTATTGTCACCATTAAATAGCACTCATACGTACGGCAATAACCCAACAGCCAACAATCCTCACACCTATGCACCACTGCTCCACCACCCTTACCCAAACCTCTCTCCCTCACTAATACATACACTAATAGCCCCTCTTGCAAACACCATCATCGACTACCTAACTCCACCAACCTTCACCAAACCTATTCTTCAACTAACGTAACTGTAAAGCGACGTACTTCTTCACACAACAATCTAACCCTGAGCTTTTTCTGACCCCACACTTAATCCTTGTGCAACAGTCTAAAACATCATACAATGACCTACACACTCATAATCGTGATCAACAGTTGCTACCCTTAACATTGCAACACTTTCTCTCAGACTTCTCGTTACAAACAAACCCAACCTGCACTCAATTCCTTATCAGGTCCATGTCCCTTTCTTTTGTTTTACTTTTGTTAACTTCTTTTGTTCTTATTTATGAGAACAAAAGAAAAACGGGTTGGTGTATACGTATATGAAGTCTTTTATATTGTTATAAATAATGAGAATTTTGGCACTTAGAAAATTTATTTTCAAAATAAAAATATATAATAAACTTTTTTTTTCTAGAATCAAAGTCTTTTAGAATTTAAAAACATAAAAAGTTAGGACCCTTTTAGGTGTTTTTTTAATAAAATAAATGAATTAAAAATATAAACATGATAAATTTTCAAAATTAAAACAAACTAATACACTAAAGTTTTTGGAATGAATTATGAAAAATTTGATCTTTACAAAAGAGTACGTAGGCACCTATAAGACACATAGGCACTTATAAGGAGAGTTAAAATGGGGAAATTTTTTATTTTCCCTTTGTAATTTTTTTTTTATTTGTGAATGGAAAATTGTAGTTTTAATTGGTATTTGGAAATACAAAGTTAAATTTGGAAAGCTAAAAGTAGTATTTGTTAAGATTTAATAAGGTAGCTCCTAGATCCAAAATATTTGGTTTCAAAATTGTTCTTTCTTAGAAAACAAAATCTTTTTTTATGCGGCTCAATAGTTAAGTTATAATTTATCCACCCAATCAATTATATTTTAACTTTTTCTTAACCTCGATTAGGTGGCAACTCTAAAGTTTTTTTTTTTTAAATTGAAAAGAAAACCAAATTTCCTTAAATTTTTAGTTGAGAATTAATATTAAATGGGTTATAATTTAATATTACTCATATAAAGAAATCAAGAAAATCGAAAAAACTAAGCTCAATACATATAACATCAAGATACTCCATTACTCTATCATAATTTCATTTAACACATCATTTCTTATCGTTCTTAACTCTACACTCTACTTGATTACACACATAAGAGGTGTATTTTTTATTTTATAACTACTTTCAATTAAACTCAATCCAACCACTTCAATAAACAATAATTTACTCCAATAATCATCTTGTTACAAATTTTAAGTAATGTACTTCAGAAAAATTATTAATTTTTACTAAAATACAATTTTAATCATAATTTAAGGCTCAAAAATCATAATATATATATATATATATAAATAGTTTCATGGAAAAAACCTTTCATAGTATATCAATATAAGTGTAGAAAAACTTACAAAAAAATTTTATGCTTTAAACTACATCTTTAGGGGTTTTAAATTCACGTAGAAATCAACTCCATTTTGACATTTTCTTAATAATGTATTATATATCCACTAAATTTACACAAAATAACATTTTTCTTGGATTCTACACATGAAAATACTAAGGAATATTTTTTTCAGAATTTTTTGAGAAAATTTGATATTTGTGTTATTTTCTTGAAAATCAAGTAGTTTTAAGCACTCACCAGAATCTTCAACTCCGACCACCAGTAGCTGCACCACCCTTGTTAGTAGGGATAAGTGATGGTTGTTGCTCTAAGTGGTGGTGATAGTGGTGGTTGGTCTCCAATAGTCGCTTATGCCTTTAAACCACCAACAATCTAGATTTATACCTATTTTCTTCAATTTTTCCTAAAATTTCATTGTGAATATTCTCAGTCCTTACTTATTTTTCCCAACTTCTCCTTTGCATGCAAGAACTCCTAGAGAGCATTTAAAAAATTTTCACAGCAATTTAGGAAGCAAAATGATTTTTTTTTCTTCTCTCCTCATACAAATTTCACTTATATACTAAGTCCTAAAGGCTATATGACAACTTGCAAAATATTCTACACTTGTCCTATGTAACTCCACACTTGCTTTAAGTACATTCCAGTTGTCCACTATTTTTTTTTTATTAATTTTTACTATTTTTCCTTTATTTATTTTAGCTTAGCTTGCACTTAATCACATATTTAGATAATTACAGGTTTAGATTTGTGCATAAAAATTACACGCGATGTATATATGTATATCATATATGTTATTTTATATTATTTAATAATTTTATCACTCAATTATTTTATCTCTAAAAATTTACTAACTATCGGAGCCTATTCCATACAATTACAATAAATATTAAATAGTATAGCAAAATTCTACTATTTTAGCTTTATTATTATTATTTCATTATATTTTGGAGATCTAAGTTCACAGCTTCTCATTAACTAATGTCCCAGACACATTCGTAAATTTCTAGCTTAATTGGGTTGGTTTCACTAACGCCTTAAATTACTCGCTCAGTACCTAATCGCCTAAGCATGAGTCTACACTATATATAGATGCCTTTTAAATATTATTTTATGTCATTCTATAAATATTTTTGTCCATTTAATTTATTTCTAAGGCCTTGATATTGTTAGAACCTATTTTACATGCTTTCAATAAATTACAAATGTTGTATGCGAAAATTAGATTTTTAGCTCTTTCATAATTTTGCAATTATATTTACAAAATTCCAATGTTACGAAAGTCACTTTGCTTATTATGTAATCCCCACAAATTTATTAGATAAGAGTTTGGAGGTTAATAAAGTTTCCCGAAAGATACTCCTAGTATTGGCAAAATAACTAACCTTGAACCTAAAAGACACTCTCAAAAACTCAAACTCTAAAACCTTTAAATCCTAAATGGTAGTCCAAGCCCTAGTTGACCCCTACACTTAAAAGCCCTAAAATCTTATAAATAAATACTAATAACTAATGTTAACTCCCAAGATTAACTTAATCTAACAAAACTAACCCTAAACCCTAATAGGAAATAGACTAATAGTCAAAGCCTATGATAGCCCTTTGAAATCAATAAAGAGTAAGTTAAACAAAAAATAAATATTGGTATAAATAACCCTAACAATGAATTCAAAACCTTAAAACAAATACTAAGGCCTTTAAAAGAACATTCGAATACTAAAATCTTGATTGGAACCCTAATAAGTACGAACTTTTAAAATGATTGTAAAATCCTAATCTAAAGTTGAAAACCCTAATCTGACTATTATACTCTAATTAAATAGTAAAACTATTCATTAATCAAAGACTAAATGCTTAATTGCCTTAAAACCCTAATCTATCCTATAAAATATACCTGAACAGTAATAATTATCTCAATTCTTTAAACTAATTTGGCACATTAAGCCCTAAACTATACTTAATTAATGTCAAGTGTACTGATAATTAAGATTAAGAAACTTAATTACACCTTAATCGGCTAATCGAGTTTTACATCATAATTAGCTATAAGTCAAGAATAATTAATCATATGAAACCAAAGTAATTATATGAAAATATCTCCTTAAAAATATCAACGTTATACTTATGAACCCCATAAACTTTTGGATTCGAACTCAAAGTTAGATATAAGAGTTAATAGGTAATCCCTAAAACTATTGAAAATATAATAATAAAATCCATAAATAAAACGATTCAATCCTAAATAATAAGTCACAAACCTTAAGTATTAAAGAGAGTAAAACACTAAAACCTTAATCGTACATATAAAACCCTAAAAAAAAACCCCTAATATGCAAGAAACCTTAAAACAATTGGAAAATATCAATAGACTGAGTAAAACTTTAATTGGAAGTTCAAAACCCTAATTTAACTAATAAACCCTAAGTATACTCCTACATTCCAGGAAACCTTAAATTGCCAGCTTCGTACGTAGTCCGAAAACCCTAATCGGTCTCAAATAATAAATGACCTTAACAAACAAAGTAATATAAGTCAATGAACTTAATTAAAGTGATGAAATACAGCAAGACCCTAGTTATACCCTAATTGGGCTTAGATTGCTTAATTAAGTACAATCACAATTAATTAGCTTAATTACCATTTAATCTATCTACCAACTCTCATTACATCTTAATTACTAGCAAGCTAAACTCAATTAAAACAAAAGACAAAGGATTAATTGAGAATTAAAAGACAATTGTCCTTAAGGAGACAAAATCTCCTCTTATTTGGCAAAAAGCAAACAAGGTACAATAATACCAAGAGATGACCATATACTCTTATCCCAAAATAGGTACCTCTTGTCCCTTTTAATTCGCCTTCAATATTTGTCATTTCACCTCTCAAAAACCTACATTTCACACCATTCTTCACACATAGTAAACCTTAGGAAATACTCTCAAGAAACCCAAACAAAAACCAAAGGAAAAAAGGAAAAAAACAAAAGGAGCTATTGGACCCCCCCCTTGTGCACATTAGTGCCTTTTAGTCCTACTGCCACCATACGTTACCAAATGATAAGCCACCACCACCAAAAGATCACAAACATACCTTAGTTTCTTTCTGATAGACATTTTCCCTCAAAGGAGTAAGTTTTAGCTTCATTTTTAGTGGAAATTTTGGAATTCGTGTAAGCTAGTCTAAGGGAAAATTCACCTGACTTGACTTTCTTGTTCACATAAGTTATGCTTATGATATCTTGAGAGTTTAAGATTAGAAATACTATATAAATATGTTATAATCATGTACACATCATTTTAGAGCCTTATAATTACACATTCATTTTTGTACTTAGCTAGTTTGCTATTTCTATTCTAAAGGTGTAAGAGATAGTTTTATCTAGATAACTTTAAAAGATGTTGATTAAACTCCATGAAACCTTAAGTACCATCCATGATGCCCCCTCCTTGATATGTATCCATCTTATTTTCACCATGTTAGGTGATGTTATTAGCTTAAAACAAGTAGAAATATAATTAAAATAAGGAAATACACTAAAATGAGTGTTGGATGTAAGAAATTGAAAGAAGGCCTAAAATAACCCTAATTGGCCACCACTTTCATGAAAGTTTCAAATCTGTAAATTTTGATTTATTACCTTAATAACATGATTATTTAGTGTTAAGTATGATTTATGATGTAATTAACCAAGTTAAGTAGGGTAATGATGAGTTAATGGCCTAAACTAGTTAAGTTGATGATTAAGGCCTTAGAAATAATGTTAGAAACCCTATTAATGAAACGAACCAAATCTAGAACACTTAGTAAAATAGGTTATTTAGTGGACTTAATAGGATATTTGGCCCATTGAAATAAGTTAGAATTAAGTTTAAGGTCTTAGAATGCAAATGAGGCCTAAACTAGATTAGTTAGTTATTAAAGCCTTAGAAATGAAAAGAACCAAATCTAAATCCTAAGAGAAAATGGACTCATCATAAGGCATTTAGTGGGCTTTAGCCCAAAATCATAAATGGAGTTGGGCTTAAGGTTTTAAAATGCAAGATAAGCTTAAAAGCCCTTAAAAGAACCAAGAATAGAGCCCAATAATTTAGTGACCAGATTTGAACGCTAAATTAAAAGGATTATAAAATAAAGTATAAAGGGTTTATTAAGTCTAAAGGCCCATTAAAGCATTCCCCTATAGGCCCCATAGTAGGTAAGGGCCTTAAATTAGTAAAAACAACCCATTTAGGCCTACAAGAGTGACATTAAGACCCAAGGTGAAAATTTAAAATGTTAGGCAAAAAAAGTTCACTTAAAATACTTAAAAGAAAGCCCAAAATATTAAGTGCAAGACCTAATATCAAAAGCTAAGCCTAAAGCCCAAAACTAGACCCAAACCCTAAAGTAACCAAACTCACCCTTCGTCCCATGAACTTGTAAGGTCCAAACCTAAATCTTGCTAACTAAAAAGCCCAAGAATACCTCACCAAAGGAAAGAACACTTGAAAACAATGGAAATCAATTATAAGAATGCGAAATTTCGACTTAAATCAAGAAAGTTATGACCAAATTACAAAATAAGCAGAAATAAAAAAATTATAGCGTGGCTAGCAAATAGATTAAGTTTAAGATAAGTCTTATTTACTTTAATTACCTTACTTGAGTAATTTAGCATACCAAGTTTGAGACTATTGAGGATTACTTGGAATACTAAACTTCAAGGCTGAGTGAGTATACTGTCCCTTATTTTATTATGTTATGTGCTTATAGTTAGTGAACCATCTAATTATATCTAATAATTAAACTTGTTACGTATTGGGGTATATGGGAACATATATGTGCTTGTTTTAGTTGACTCTTGCTTGCAAAATATCCTAAAATATTTTGAACATCCTTATTTATTGCATTTGAAGTCAAGGTATTGGAATGTTTGAAATATATTTGCTTGGTTACCCCATGAATCTGGATTAATTAATATTCGAATTTTAATTAAATAGAACATTCATTGCATCCTGTTACATAAGTTAAAGGGTGTCAGCACTACGCAGTAGAGCGAGAGATCATGCATAAATGGATCCATATTGTTATTGTATGTTGTGATTATTTATCGTACAACGTATTTTGTGCGACTTATTCTTACCTTAACTTTTAGGAAGTATTCGGCTCTAAAGAGTGCTGCCTTCTACTTGAGGCCGAGTCGTATCTACTGCTGAAGGTGCTTATATTGTTAAGAGATTTCATATTAGATGTGGATACTTGGGTCCTGACGTGCTTAAATACTTCTCAACTCGAACAATGGTAGGTGTTCAAACCCTGTTGTATACAGTTACCGACTGATTGTATATATTGTTTGTATTGCATATACTTGTACATGCATTCATATATTTGATAAATAACTTGTTTATTATTGTCTAATGGTAAGGAAGGAAGGTTACTTACTAAACTGGATATAGCTTACCCCTTAATAGTTTTTTTGGTAGGTCTTACAAAGTTGGGGTTAGGTTAAGATTCGAGTGCAGAATGCTCCATTGGAATGAGAAAGTAGAATGATAAGTTTAGAAAATTAAGTAGAATAGTTGAATTAAACTTTTAAAAGTGTCTATGTTTCATGATTGTCGAAATTTAGATACCTTTCTTATTGTTTAATAAGTGGTTCCGACTCTTTGCTGTTCTGGTGACTATATATTGTTAGATCACTTATATATATATATATATGTAAAATGAATAAGCACCCTTAAAAACTCTTTAGCTAAAGCCTACAACCTTTGACTTACAAGATGATCTTTATATCATAGGTGCACACATAATATAAAGATTTTAAGTAAAACTATCAAGCCTCCTTATGGGGCATTACATATTATATACATGTCTATAATATATATATTCTTTCTAAATCAATATATTAGTTTAACCATTTTACCTTCCTAAATATCTTAGAACTAAATGCTTAGGACTTAGTTACTAAGAGTACAAAGCTTACAATTTGCTTATCTTGGTAGCTCCCATAAACATGTTATATCTAAGTGTTAGATATTAATTGTAAATTTTATGGGGTTTCACATTATATATTTCTAAACCCCACCAATCAAGTTTTTTTATGTTTTCAATTTTTAAATATTTAAGTCAGACTCATTTACAATCACTATTAGTTAATATGAATCTAGTTGATAATCTTTGAATTCAATAGGAAGCCTTTCATCAGATGAGTAATTTTCTTCTATGTGTTCAATAACGTATGTGGCTTTTAAGAAAATTTTCTAACCTAGCAATTTGAGCTTTATTTATTATTTTTGTATGATAATATACCATAGAACTGTACTCATATATAGCCACATTAGTAGAAGGGATTATAAATTTGATAAACTTAATGAACTTTTAACACTACTCATTACTATAGGCATTGATCTTATTATATTTTATATGTTTTATTGTCTTTTCTTGTTTAATTTTAGATTTTCTTCTTTTCTACCTTTCCTTTAATCTTATTGGTTTCAAATCTACATTCAAGTCTTCATAAACTAAGGCTTCTACTCCTTAGTCAAACCATTAACCTTAAGCCAACAAAGAGCCCTATAAACGTCATTTGTTTTGTTGGCAACAAATGGGCATAAAACCAGCTATGTCCTGTAAGCCTTATCACAAGATTATGAAAACTTGGTATGGCTTTGATACCAAAAATAGAGACGATAGGAGAAAAGAGAAGAAAAACTAAAACAAGGCTAATAAACAAGAAAGGAAAATATAAAGCATCAATAAGAGAATGGCCCAATCTCCTTTCACTAGAATCTAAAAAGAAAAAAGATTAAGAGTAGAGAGCTTACATAATAAGGAAACGTATATATATTATTACTCCAAGAAAGTTTGCTTACAAATGTAAGTTATACTATCTAGATGTGGTAGTAGTTAGATGAGAGTATGTATAGGATTGGAGAGATACTAATAGAGTTTTTGGACTTATGGATCTTCTAATAGTTTTTCCATAGTCTCTTGATTCTACATCAAGAGTTTATATAAGACTCCAATGGACTGAGCATACCCTTATATTAGATTGCTTTTGAGGGTAAAATTGTAAAGGTATACAAAAGGCATAATAATTTATGAGAATCTACATTTTCTATAGCAAAAGGACAATAAAACAAAGGAATTTGCTTTTTGTACAATAAAAAAGACAATAATTTCACTAAGATTGCTTTGTTTGCAAAAATGTATCTTGAGAGAATCTTTTCTTTGTTTTAAATTTGTCTTCGCCTTATCATTCCATTGCTAAGCTTAGGTCTGGTTCTTCTTGCATGAGATAACTTTTATATCTTTCTATGATGTTTAAGACCTTCGTGTCTATTGGTTCCCACAATACTTGCTGATCTTTGGAGAAAATGTTGTAGATTCTGTTTTGAAAAATTAAAAAATAATCTTTTGGGTATTCTTAAATATGAACTACTCGATATCCTGTTCAATTTCTAATTTATTCTACTAAAGGTTTTCTATAAGAATGATCTATAAGTATTTGGTCTTGATTTTTCCCATATCCTAGACTATATTCAATATCCACATAAATAGTGTAGTATGTGGGTCTTACATCATATCCAAACCATTATGGAGGAATTGAGTGGAATGTTATTTTTATTTGGAGCGTTTTTCCTCTTTTTGAATAGTCATAATATGATACAATCATTTTTTTCCACTTCTTCGGTTATAGAATCGAATTCTAAATGTTGAAATTGATCAAGCATACCCTTAATTGTGTTTATTAATCTACAATCCAACAATGTTTATTCTATGAACCAATATTCTTTTACAAAAATACTAAGAAAAGTTTGTAATTCTATATCAAACTTATAGATACAAAATTCTACTTTATTATTTTCATTTCCAAATATACAGAGAGCAATGTTTTTGTCAATAGTTTTTTATGCATAAAACTGTAGGACATGAAATGCTTCCTAAGAATTCCTTTATACTAAACTGCTAATATACTGTCTACATTTCATTGGTAATCTATCTACATATGAATGTCTTCTAAAGGAAATGTATGCATATGTTTTTTTAGATAAAATATTTTTATCTTCTTCGTGTTTTATGTAATGTTTAGGGAATGCTTGTCTAAATGTGTTCTAGTTGTCTAAAGTTGATTCTTTTCTTTCTACCAGTGGAATTTTATTTTCTATTTGATGTTTATATTCATTCACTGATTTTGGATCTATAAAAAAAAAAAAAATCTTCATTTTAAAGGAATTCAACTATCTTTTGTCTTGCTTCTACAAAAGAATTGTAACCCCTCTAGATTGAACCAATATAATCCCAAATTTAAGAGATTACTTTATACTATTCTTTGTAAATTCCTAAATTAAACCTCTTCATGATTGCATAACAATAGAAATTTCTACTTTGTGTAAAATGTGTATCTTGTTATCTAAGAGAAAATTCATTATTTATTTTTCTAAAATAGTTTGATAAAGCCACACATACTTTCAATTTATTCTTGTTTGTGGACTAAATCCTTTAAACAGCATTGATGAGTATCTTTTGAACCCGATCTATATCGACGTTGTTTGATTACTTAAATTCTAAAAATGAACCTTTTGGATATATTAAGAATTCTATCTATTAAAGTTCATTATGGGAAATATATTATTACTACTACTAGGCCTTATGTTTGTTGACCCTTGTTGGTGGCTTGTGAACTTGAAGGTTGTTAGCCTTTGTTTATTTATTGTATCCATTTATCTATGAGTACTGCGATTGCTTGACCTTAGACTTAGTAGGACTTGCTTATTGTAATTCTTCATGATAAATGTACTTACTCGAAACATTGGCTAAGTTATTGTTTCTGCCTTTTATATGTTCCATTTTTTCTTTATATCTACTATTAATTAAAATGTTTATGAACTTAATTCATGTCCTCTAAGACATGTTTTTATCATTCTTATTTTGGTAAAATTTTATAATGGCTCCACAATCTGTTCTTACCAAAATTTCAGTTTTATTAATAAAAAATAACCAAAAACTATTTAGTTCATATATAATAGTAAGAATTTTCATGTCTATATTACTTGTTAATCCTTTCTCTTTAAATGTACCACTATTATATCTACAAAATTTTTCTTCACTTTTTGGAGTATATTTATGAGATTTTCTTTTTAGAATTGCACCCCATCTATTTTCACAATAATCTATTTCTATAATTAAATAATTACTATCTAATGGTAACCTTAGATTAAGTATACTTTTTGTTAATTCTTTTATCTACTTTACTTGTTTAAGTGCTTTCAAATTTAAAGGTATAAAATGGTTTGTTTTTCAGTATAATTGTTTAGTATATTTTCCTAAATCCTTTATTAAGGGTATAAAGAGTCACTTTGGTAATTAAGCAATTAACCCAATTTAATGTCATGAGCCAATACCTTGGGCTAATAGTAAAGTCTATGAAATCAAATCGATTATGGATGTTTTAGGGAGATCTGGCTTAATAAGCTTAGGATAGAGATCGCCAGACTATATATTTTGCTCTTGGCCTTGCTAGGTTATCTTGTGCATGAAAAGAAAACTCATGAACGATACTTTTGAGCCTATTTAAGCTTTATTTGGGCTTCATTTGATCATATTGGGCCTTAAGGAGACTCGATCGGTCTTTAAGTTAAATAATAATGATAATGGGCCTTCTGTAATTAATAAAAGCCTTAAATATACTTGAGGCCCATATTTAAGCCTATAAAGGTTAAAGGAAATGATAACCTTTAATAATAAGGCTTAATCTCAATCGTCTATGTTAAAGTCAATAGACGGGCAAAATTAATCCCTACATTCTATAAATTGAAGGCTTTTTTTCTCATTTGGCAGATTCAAAATAGTGATAAACTTAAGAAAAATACCAAAACTCTGTTGAGATCACTTTAAAGAAAATCAAATAAACAATTCAATCAAGAATGATTTAAGAATACTGAGTTTAATCTACTATTACACTCATACATTCAAGACATCGGGTTTGCTCATTCTTTATCTCATGCCTCTTTCTAACGATATCTTTCTACGTGTCATCAGCTCAAGATGTTTTTTAAGTCAATCGGCATATTTGTTGCA
The DNA here is from genome assembly GCA_024138015.1 of Lumnitzera littorea. Classification (NCBI taxonomy): domain Eukaryota; kingdom Viridiplantae; phylum Streptophyta; class Magnoliopsida; order Myrtales; family Combretaceae; genus Lumnitzera; species Lumnitzera littorea. The sequence continues at coordinate 74,433,337 of JAMXBB010000010.1, forward strand.
TGTAATTAGTTAGTTATAGAGATCTTACCACACAAAGAGTCTAACATAATTAACTAATCCCAAAAATTGCTATAAGATCTTTTTATCTAATGAGCCCATCCATACATAAACGCCATATTTTAGGAGCCTTTAACAAGTTTGACTTTTCACTTGTTATATTAGAATAACTTCATGGTGTTAGGTCACCATAAATATTTTAACATGTGAAGGTTTTATTTAATCTTATTTATTATGTAATGGTACAAGTGATAAGACTTTTCTTATGATGCCTGAAAGAAGTCATTGTCGTTACGTCAAGTAGCAAAGTGTTTTTTTTTTTTTTTGGGTAAGGTATTGGCAAAGCGTTTAGAATAACAAGAGATCGATAATTAAAACAAAACTTGTAAAGTTTAATCCGTCAAAACTAGTGTTGCTCATTCGCCCGGGGGTGGGGGGCTGCGGTGGTGGTTGGTGTGGAAAGAAATCCTTCAAAACTAATGTTATTAGTCTTACGTAATACTTATACGATATACGAGAACTTGTTTGATATGACCGATATATTGTTGGGCATAATATAAACGATATTAATATTCATATATCTTGGATTTTTCAACAGGTATTCTAGGGACAGTTCGATATTCCTTTCTGATGCATAGAGATTTATTCATATTATGATATCATTTGTGTTCAAATGTGAAAACGATTTATTAAGCAGTATATACAAATATATTTGGAAAGAAAGCAAAAATCACACCCTCAGGCTAACAGGTGGCTAGATGATCGGCTATTTAAATACTAGGTAGATCACAACACACTTACTACACACTTAGAGAAGTGGGTTGTTTGACCCTCTATTATGGTTACCTTAGATCCCCTCGAGTATAATTAGCTACCTAAAATTAGTTTTAAAAGAAAAAAAAATTTAAGGTTAATTCAATCAGATTTTTTACTTATTTCTCTTTTTTTAAAATAATATAAATAAATAATTGTAAGTTACTATCTGTTGTTCGTAACTTATCTAGTGTTTTGGTTGTTAATTTAGTCATCCAAGGCGGTGGGCAATTATATATTTTTTACAATTTTACTTTTTTTTCATAAAATTTTTATTTTGTAATTAATTAAATTATTATATATTTTATATAATCATATTATTATTTATAAATATTTTATAATTTTAATTTTAGCATTTTTTATTCATTTTCAGATTTTAATTTTTATAATTTTATTTACCTTCCTTTATCCTTTTTCCTATATTTTATATTGTAATCATGCTATGTCTGTCCTTCATGAGCATTTCGTTAGAACTCTATGACAGATAAAAGGTCACTTTAATACTATTTGAATCCCTTATTTAAATTATTTTTAAAAATATTAAATTTTTATATAAATATTTTAAAACGTTAACCATTATTTAAATTTATTTCTAAATATTAATTTCTTTTTCGTGATTTTTCCTCTATCTTACCTAATAAAACTTTTCCTGCGCCCCACAAAAAAAGTCACTGTCATTACGTCAATTAGCAAAGCGTCTAGAATGACGAGGGATCGATAGATGATAGTTAAAATAATAATCTTCGAAAGTTTACTCCTTCGAAACTAATGATATCATATTACCCCAGCGTAATACTTATACGATATATTAGCATAAGTGTAATTAAATCGAGTATATTAAACTAGGACTCAACTTAAAAACTCGAAACTCAATTTCAATCGAGTTTTAAATTTTAAGTTCAAACTTGATTCGAAAATATGTATAATAAGTTTAAATTCGACTTGATTAATTTAATTAAGCTCAAATTTTTAATAAGTTTTTCTTAACTAATATTAGATTCACTATATTTAAATAAATTAAAAATATATTAAAAATTATACCAAACTCAATTAATATCACAAGTTTAATAAGCTTAATATTTTAAAGTTTGAACTTAGCTTGATTTATTATTTGATCAATTTAAATTCGACTCGATTATTATCGAATTGAATTTCAATAAAACTTGAATCAAGTTTTAATAGTTTGTGGATAGATTTGGTTTATTTATACCCCTAAATACTTAGTATGGTGGAAATATTTTTGGGCGTGAACCAAGTTATTAACTGTTACATATCTTGAATTTTCAACGGGTATTCCAAGGATAATGCGATGTTTTTCCCATCCAAAGATATTTATTTATATCATGATAGCACTTGTGTTGAAATGTAAAAACATTTTATTAAGCATTGTACACGAATATATTTAGATTGTCCAATGCATATAAATACATATATATTATAAATTTATCTTATTACATGATATTCCCGGGACGCTTATGTTTTATTGAGATATGATTTTTATAAAAATATCTTTTTAGATCTTATTTGAATTTTATCTTGTATCCATTTCTTATTTTATTCCTCTAGTTTTTTTTTTTTTTTGTCAAATATTATTACAAGATTACGAGAGTGAGAAGAATTAAACCTAATTTATCCAGCAAGGAAGATTATTGTTTGTATTACTTTGCTACAAAGGCATGACATTTTACTTGTATATTAATATTCATATTTTTATGAAATACGACATTAAAACTGATATGTAATAATTTATCTCATTAGATGAGGTATTAATCTGACTCGGTTGAATTTGGAATCTTTTAAGTAGCAAGATAAAGAAGCCCTTCTCCCATCATAAGTCATTTATCTCTTAGACGATGAGCGTGTAGACATGCTCCTTTGATTCATCCGAAATAAACGAATAAAAATGAGGTCATTGAAAACCCCTTTAATATACTTTATAGATGACTTTCCATGAACAAAACGTATATCCATGTCCATATTCCAATGGTTGACTCGTCATGTTAATTACGTAAACCCAATGAGTCATTCTCATAATATATACTATCTAGAAATGAATTGAGCCGAGTTTGACGTATGGAAAACAAGAGGCTATGCCCCTGGTTCAGGTCCAATTAGCCCACAGTTAACAACAGTAGAGCCGATCAAAACGGGAGATTAATCCAACCTTATCTTTAGGAGATAGCTAATTTATTTTTCCAAGTCACTGTCTTTCCTTGTTATATCGCCAGCAGTATAAATACCCTCTATGCTAGGAGCATGAATATCATGTTATATTCCTCGTGTTTTTCCTTAAAAGAGCATTCAGAAAAAAGGTTTTGTTTATAATGGGGCGTTGGGTAAAGCCAGATGTATGCACTTCCCTTTTAGTTTTTATTTCTTCTTTTACTTCGTAGATCTTTTGTTGATGATATATAATTAAAAACCATGCATATATTTTTTTCTTTTTACTTTGCATATATGTGTGTTTTGTTTTTCTTATACTTTATATATCTATATTTATTCACACGGTAAAAATTAGTACCTGTGTGATGTGCATGGAAAAAGAAAAAAATGACTTTCAAAGGAATGAACGAAAGGGAGAGAACTTTCAGTTTGTTTTTTTTTTTTTTTTTGCCCAATTATTCTATACCCTGCATAAAGTGTGTATATATAAAGTTGCACTCATCTTTTGTCAATAGCTATGAGGCTAGGCATGTAGTCTGTTTTATTTATACGCTAGTTTTACGAGTCAAATGCATTCGACTGGATAAAACAAGATATATAATTACTGTGTCCTTATATAAAGTTGAAATATTCATATTCCTACATTTAACCTTAAGCATGTGTCCCAGTTTATATTACATAGATATTTACATTTCTCCACATTTAACTTAAACCAGAAGGGGGGGTGGGAAAGCTTTAAAACTGTTTATGGACACGTTTTGATCAGAATTCTACCATATGAACATATATGTCAGTATAGTTTTTAGTAGATCTTAAGCATTTTGAGCATGAACATGATTATGAAAATATTCAAAATTAACTTCTAAGCTTCACTATTCTTTTCCATCATATGAACAGTATAAATGTAATTATCTATGAGATGGTATAAGATGAATGATGGAAGAATTTTGCAATATATGTAGGTGTACCCTTTGATGGCTGCCATGACGTTCGTGACAGGCATGTGTATATTTCAACTCACAAGAAACGTTTTCCTCAACCCTGATGTCAGGTAATTAATCAGTCAAATAGTTAAATCAACTTATGGAAAATGTCTCCCTTGAGCAATTCCATCAAATTGTATTCATAATTTACATAGGTATCTGCTATTTACATACTGTCATGTATAATGATTAATATATTTTTTTAATTTTTTATATCATTTCATTTATGATTAGTGGGTTAAGACAATAATGAGAATATAAAACCTCCCAACAGTTGCTGTAATTTGCTTTATAGTTGATTTTATTTAATTTTTAAATCCAGAATCAATAAAAGGCACAGAGCCATGGCTGTGCTAGAGAATGAAGAAGAAGGGAAGAAATATGCAGAGCACAGCTTTCGCAAGTTCCTTCGGACACGTCCCCCTGAAATCATGCCCACTATCAACCATTTTTTCTCCAAAAAAGATTAAATGAGCAACCTCTCCATTATTACAATCCAAACATTAAAAAAGCTTGTCAAAATGTATTATTGGTGTGAATTTTAACTTTATTTCCATTTTCATTTGTGCTGTCTATGTAAATTTGAATATGCAATAATATATAGTTTTTAAATAAATATGCAAAGTGGTACCATTTCCTTCTTTCTTTCTTTTTTTTTTTTTCTTTTTTTACCGTTCATTATATATATATATATATATATATATTTGGAAATTTATATCATTGCTATGGACATATATGAACAAAAATTATAATTTCTGTCTAATTAATCTAAGCTCTATTTATTTACTGATTTATTTATTTATTTATTTTTTACTTGTATACATATGTAGATCAAGTTGTGCTCAGGCGAATTCATAATTTTTACTACACCACATCATTCTAATGTTTGGGTTGATGCTTACTGCTTAGTAATTCATTTAAACCGAACTGGAAGATGTCAAAAATAAATTCAAACCGAACTGGAAGATGGGAAAAATAAATTTAAACCAAATGATTCATTTAACTCGGGTTTACATCAAAACAATGAGTCAAGCAAGTATCATCACCAAGAGGGAAATCCGGGTATGCCAAATTGAAAATAAAAAGAAAATGCAGGTATACCAAATAATAAAAGTATTTTTAAATTGGACCTTTTAATGAAAACTAATTCCGTTGTTTAATATAATGGACTATAATGAAAGCCTACTACCTCTTGGGTCTAGAGATGGCCCATAACATAAAACAGGATCCATAATCTCTCAAGTTTCAGCCCGTGCATTTTAGGACCAAGATTGGGCACTTAGTAAATCTGTCGTAAGTTTTTTCATCTCCACTCAAAAGGCGTTCAATTATTGAGAGTTGTTACAATGGAAATTTATCCTAAAAAGCAATGTCTTTTTTCATTTTTAGGTCAATATTTACTAATCGAATTTAAAATTGAGCCAAAATGGTATAAACATTGAAAAAAAACAAAAACTACTAAAATAAGATAATATTTACATATAATGAAATATAATTTTTCGAACCGTTAAGCTGATACAAATCATTCTTATATATAACAGAATATAAATACATTAAAAAAAAAAAAGGAAAAATAGGGACCTTGGCCACCAGAAACAGAGTAATCATGCTGTGCTCATTCCTTTTCTTCAAAATCCTATAAAATAGGACAAAAGCTTTTATAAATAATAAGGTTCCAGGAAATTAAATATATAGTGCGACTGGATCTTCCAGGATGCAGGTGCAACAGTTTTCTAGGAAAATAGACAACGACGAGCCGATGATTCAGATAATTTGGCCGATTTTAGAGGTGTTACGAGAAAGGCAGCGATCTGTGGATTTCCAAGAAAAGAATCCTGATTTTTCCTGAAAGTTCATTTGACAAGAAAATTCGGAAAGCTTTTTGTCAAATTGAAAATATACACCTATATATTTCCAATTTCACGTGATTATTTGGAAGAGTGCTGGTCTTCATAGATTATAGAAAGACGTGTGATATGTGTACTTCTTTAAGAACTTATCCTCAAATGCACTGCATCTTCCTCTGTCACGTCGATTGTCGTTTATTTATCTAGTACTCAACTTCAGAATCCATGCCCCTGTCGGAAACTAACCGAGTCCATAACAATCGTTAGTAAAAATATATATATAGAATAAATACGATTATGACATAAATTAACCCGATCATACTGTAAACTAATCACCCGTGATTTTTATTAAATTTTGCTTTTGTGAATTCATATGGAATGGATCACGAATGTGAAGCAACGACATGAATCGTGACTGCTAATGCGTAGCAAGTATCTTTCCTCTTGCACAGCCAGCACGACAAATAAGTACAATTTCAAAAGCAGCTTCCATGAGAAGTTCTGTACAAAAGGAAAAAAAAAAACTCTTTGAAAACCAAAACTAGGAATAACTGAAACATGTGAAATGCTATATATCTTGATTTAGTCTTTTAGTTTTAGTGATACTTCCTCTTCTTCTGTATAAAATGTGTCGCTTTGCATTTGTAATTCTTCTTATACTCTCAGTCTCAGTTGCATTGTTCAGTCTATCATATGCTTGTTCTGATGGACAATGTGAGGTAATGTTTCTCTCTTCTCAACATAACGCTTTACTAGTGTTTTTTTTTTTATTTTAATTAATTAAATCCGACCTTCTTTGAAAAAAATATTCATTAGGAGCAAGAATTTGTTTGACAAACGAGCACCATTTTGGTGAAACTTCCATCAGTGGTTACAAAGGCCCACATCTTTAATTCCTATATGGCTGTATCTACCACTAGTTGATCCACATGGCATATTTGTTATCCATTTTCTTCTGCACAAATACCTGCAAGTTTCATAGTTCTTGTATGGAACGGATCCATATTAAATTTTTTATGGGTTCGGCCCGAAAAAGGAAAAAAAAAAAAAATTATATGTGGCCTTAGGTAATGAAACTAGGAGGTGGGTCTTGGCTTACTCATTATGCTGATTCCCAGGTAATGCTTTGCTAGTGCAGCTACGCGTGTTTGATTTTGCAGAGATTTGAGTAACTCCATTGATATTTGTTTTTTGATTGAAGCTTCTTGACTCATGCACGACGGACGATGATTGTGCAAGTGGCTTCTATTGTTCCTCTTGCCCAGCAGGATTTTTAGGCACCAGATGCATAAGATCAGCTGCTACTAGCCCTTTTGAAATCCTGGTATATCTCTAACTTATCAGTCTTTACTTAGTCCATGTTTGAAAATATTTTGACAGATTTAATGATTATGATCCTTATCTTGTTGATTCAAATGAGTCTTGCTCATGTAAATGTGGAATTTATAAGTAGAACAATCATCAATCTATATGAAATGATTCACTTCATGCAGACTTTAATTCTTTTCCATCGTGTATGGATTCAAGTAATATTTTGAGTAAATGAAGTGGTTCAGATACAAATTAGGATTACCTCTTGATGTCTTGTTGAATTCAAAGAAACATCTAATCTTGAAAGTTGTAATTAATTAGGGTATTCAAATTAGATATATTGTATAATTAAGTCGCCAATTTGAGAGGACTTAAGTTAAAAGTCTTAGTTTACAAGTGAAAAGTCTTGAATTCTAGTTCCCATATAGTCATTCAATCTTCATTTAATTAAATCACCAGTTTAATGGGATTTATTTTGAAATTTCAGTTAACAAATAAGGGGTCCCTTAAGTAATAAATATAAATGTTGTATTAAATCCATAAATTAAAACTTTTAGATCAAAAATTGTTGTAATTTCAACTCACTATACTAATAGATTCAGGTGGCTTTACGTAGACACGACATGGGTGTACACAACATTTTTGTGGATTGAACAATATGCTAGAGCTAGACTTAACTTTCTAACATGAAATTGAAACTTTATAAACTGAAATAGTAATTGGATCTAGAAGAAACAGTGCCTCCGATCCAGTCCGTAGCCAATATTACAGACCAACATAAGCATATTTCTGCTACAATTCTCACTACAGATATTGTCTTGCTCTGTTTATACGCCTTTATGAATCTTTTCATTTCTTGAATGCTGTTCTGATATCATTATTTTGTCTCCGAAGTAGAACGATTCTCTTCCCTTCAATAAATATGCATTTTTGACAACCCACAATGCGTATGCTATTGAAGGAGCATCGTGCCACAGTGGAGTGCCCCGCATCACTATTACGAATCAAGAAGATACCATTACCGAACAGCTGAACGTATGTTAAATTCGTTCAATCAATCTTCACAGTAACTCTCTTTACAACATATGGTTCCACTTTTTTTATTGTGCTCTGAATATACTATTCATATGCAGAATGGTGTGCGCGCCTTGATGCTTGATACATATGATTTTGATGGAGACGTGTGGTTGTGCCATTCTTTTGGAGGAAAATGTCATGACTATACAGCGTTTGTAAGTTCACCGTTTTCAACTTTGACAAAACCTTCATTTGCATTTCACTTTGTGTGACATAGGAAAATGTAGCTGATTTCATCAACACCGGTCTTTTTAGGCACCAGCAATTGATGCATTCAGGGAAATTGAAGCTTTCCTATCTGCAAATCCTGCAGAAATCGTTACAATAATTCTGGAAGACTATGTTGAGTCCCCATTTGCATTGACTAAGGTCTTTTATGAGGCCGATTTGATGAAATACTGGTTTCCCTTGTCAAGGATGCCTAAACCTGGTCAGGATTGGCCTTTAGTTAGTGACATGGTGGCAAACAATCAGAGACTGCTTGTGTTCACTTCAATTCCTTCAAAAGAACTTACTGAAGGGATCGCCTACCAGTGGAATTACATGGTTGAAAATCAATGTAAGGATAAATTCGATTTTAATTTCTTTTTACATTATATTAGAAGATGAATTCTGCTTATTGCATCCCATTCATAAGCAGATGGTGATTTCGGAACAATTCCAGGATTCTGTTTCAATAGAGCAGAATCTGTGCCTCTTCATGACAAGACTAAATCTTTGGTTCTAGTGAACTACTTCAGGACGATCCCTATCAAGAAGATGACATGCATAACAAACTCTGAAGGACTCGTGAACATGATTAACACTTGCTATGAAGCTGCAGGCTCTAGATGGGCTAACTTTATTGCCGTCGATTATTATAAGGTAAAAATGACTATTCTATTTAACCTTCTACCTTAATTAGAAAGTATTTTGTTTTCTACACATTTTTCAACTGCGAAGCAATAAATATAGCTTAAACTTTTAGATCAGTTGGCATATTCCTACTTGTTTATCAAAATCCATTTTTTTATTGTAATTTCTTGTATTACAGCATCTTCATATGTGAATAGCCACTTTTTTTTGTGCTAAAATGTAGATGTGATCCTATGTTCATGCTTAACAATTGAATTATGCGTGTTTTTTTGTCAAGAGGAGCGAGGGAGGAGGTTCATTTCAAGCAGTCGACATGCTTAATCAAAAGCAGCTCTGAGGTCTACCACAAACGTTAACATTCATGCATTTTGGCTGAGTGACTGAATATTACATTACAGGCTATTAGGTACATGACTTAACAAAGGATAATATGCAATTTGCAATTGTGGTTGTTCTGACAACTGAGCTCTAAGGATTACTATGTATTAATCCTTCCATGTGCTCAATATTTAGTTTTGTTTTCTTGTCTATAATTAAATTTGGGAATGTACACTTGATGAGAAATTAATCTAATAGGGAGTCCATGGCCCTGTAAATATTTATAGCTTAGTAGGAAATTTCCGTAAGTTCTTGTGTCTATCCCCGTTGGGATTTCTATGATGTATCTAGTCTATTTTGTTAGGTTTTGTGATGTGGAGAAAATGAGAAATGTAGCAGAAAATTCAAGAATTGATGGGATTTTTTTAGAAAGAAAACATCCTTCTCCAATTTGGGATTTAATTTAAGTAGGAGCTAAGACTCATGTTGTTACTTGAAAAGTTATGTTTACGACGAGGATTCCAAATGTAATTCTTCTAATGGTATTTACACATGGAATCCTTATACTGTTTTATGACTGTAGGTTTTGTGTAAGATATCAATAGAACAATGAATTGATATTTTTAACAAAAATTAAAACTTTTTAACTTTTCAAACAAATTCCCCTCTTAATTACTTTAAATGACATATTAGTAGTAGTTAATTAAATGTTAACTTTTAGGCGAAAAAAACAAAAACAAATGAAGTGCGTAAAATAAATAAAGATAGGGAAGAGAAAAAATCATGTAGCGATTTAAAGAGCTTTAGCCTTATGCTTATAACTTTATTCTAACTCTTCTGTTGGAAATCTAGTCTTGCTTATCTGTACTATTCTACTAATCCAATTCTTTAATAAAAAAAAATGAAAACATGAGGATACAAGGATAATGATCACTCTCTACTCTGGCTCACTAACTTCTCCCTAAGCTAAACACAACTTTACAAAGAACTCCCTAGAACTCACACTCACTCAATTACAATTTCTCAACAAATATTTCAAAAGAATGAAATAATACAATGGAAAGAATCTCTCTAAAACATTCATGCAAAATACAAAAACAATTGAACAAAAATTTTGTGTAGTAGAGTTTCTAACGGTCTATTTTTATATACAAAATAAAGCAAAGTGCTTTAATTAGTGCTTGTCTCTCCTGTGTTGATCTACTACACAAAATATATGTAATGTTTTTCTAAACCAAATGGCTAATTTGAGATATATTTTAGATTTTACTTATTTTTCAAATTTATCTCCAACTTTGAAATTCGAATCCCAAAAATAAATAATGTGAAATTCGTCTAAAGATACTTCTTGCATTTTTTTCTTAATAAACTCGACCAAAATGTTTGAATATGTACTCAAAACGTATTCTTTTTATAGATAGATATATTTCACTCATTTTGAAATTTCTTATAAATCTCCATCACATCTTCATAATTTGAAATTCAAATTGGATAATCCTTATAGGCTTTGTCCAAAATATTTGACCAATTTTTCCTCCAATAATCTTTACCAAAAAGCTTGAAATATCTACTCAAACTTTATCTCATGATAGATATATATATATCTCGGGTTCAATACATGTCTACTATTTTTAAAACAAAAAAAAATTACATAAATACAAATAATATAAAATTAATTATCAAATTACCAATACTAAATTGTATCTAGAAAATCCGATATTATAATTTATAAATATTTCGCATTTTTAAATTGGGATTTAATAAATTGGTTACTATTACTATATCATATCATATTTAATAAATGCAACATTAGAATACATGATAAATATAACACCATGGTTGAGTAGTAAAAGCATACGCATGATTGCATAACGACATGGTTTTGAATTTTTGAAGCACAATACCTTTGTATTTTGTTTTAAATAGGGCTTATATCATATTTATTATTTATCACTGTATTTATATAATTAATTTAATGTAATTGATATTTGTGTAATTTTATTTTTAATTTCAATCATAAACATACAATTTTCTCTACATATCCCACTTTATTCTGGAAGAGTAATTCCTTATAAATTTCTTTCAAATGTTTAAAATTTGAATTTAAAAAATAAAACATATCTTCATAAAATTCTACACGTATTTCCATCTTATTCATATCTCTTAGTTTAAATTTGAAATAATATCTGCGAATAATTCTTCAAAGATATCCTATAAAAATAATCAAGATTGTCCCTTATTATTTGCGAAGCTAAGCACAAACACTGGGGTTAAAATCATGGCCAATGGCTAAATGTTGGAACAGTGTCAGAAAAAGTCGATATCCAAACGTATCCTCGTTATTCATGGATGTGCATAGGTTCTTCAAACTGCTTCTTGGGAAATTTGATAAACGCCTCACTTTGCTATAAAAAAAAATAAAAAAAAATAAAAATTGTCCTTGTCCCTTCTCGTTATAGCCAATCACCTTTACGTCGATACACGAAAATATATGAAGTTAACAGGAACTAATTTAACCACTTAAAGATCTAGACATTAATTTACTTATTACGTTGCCAGAGTGTTTGGAATCAAATGCCTTCATGCCACGTTGTTGATAATGATGTTTTGAAGCAATTGCCCCTGAATGATCATGATTACGTTATTTTATTAAGAATAAATACATCTGCTTGAGACTCAAACAAATTATATCCATCGAGTTATCATGTTGAGAACCAAAAATGTTGAGCGAGATAAAGATTTTCAAACATTGATCAACTTCCATTTCCATGTTTACAGTGAAGAATTCTTGCCGGGATAAAAATTGGTTATTGAATGAAAAATACTGAATTTGCTCGATCAAAAACTGAAATCACAGACGTTGAACTTCCTTTTGGAATTGACATGTGAAAAAATTTGCCACTTAGATACTAGAGCTCAATGGTATTTTAGGATAATAGATGATTACTTTTAGATCTGTATAAAAACTGATTTCAAACTGTAAATTGATTTGATCTGTAAATAGGTAGACATGAACTATGTCGAAACCGGTGAGTTGGCTCATTATTGAACCAATAGGATAGTATGGCTAGTTCACTCTCTTAAAAAAAAAAAAAAAAGAAAGAGAGAGAAGAAAGACCATTAAATAAAAAAAAAATAATTGAAAGATATCCATTAAATCATACCATGTCAAAATTACCTTTTTTATAGTGATGTAAGATAATTTTTTAAAAATAATATTATCAAATTAATGATAAATAATTAATCATAAATTGATTATATATTAAGAATGGATGGAAAATTCAATTTAAGTTAATGTAAGTATTTTTATAAAACTTATCAAATATTAAAGACTTGAATATAAGAAAAAGATAAAATTTGAGAGGAAAAAAATAAAAAAGTTGAAACCACATTAAGTAAGAAATTAATAAAAAAATTAAAAATTATTAATAAATTAGTACAATTTAAAAAAAGAGAGAGAGAAAGGATGTTACATTTAGAGCAAAATGCACAAAAATTGAAACCGAATCAAGTAAGAAATTAATAAAAAATAAAAATTATTAAAATTAATAAAAAAGATAAATATTAAGAAAAAAAAATTCAATCTATATCCAGCCAATGAATCGACAGTTCTGGGCCAATTTGGCCCAATAAGCACCACTAATTACTCTTTCCTTAAATTTTTACTCCAATGAATATAACACTTAGCACTCAAAATCTTGAGGTAATGTTGCTTGAAATTTCATCCATAAGAATTCAACATGTCATATTATTTCTAATTGCTCCAAAGCTATGACTTGAAAGCTATAAGAAATAATTTTCACGTTTGAAGTTTGCAACCTTAATTATCCAAAGCTTCCTTTAATATATTGGGATCCAAGAATCAATCCAACTTTATCTATCTAATTATTCCACCTTAATAAAACAAATCGCCATGGATATTATTAACTAACTTGAGGGGAACAGAATTGAGCATATTTCCCTAATACACTCAATAAAGCAGAGCTAAATCTTCATGTCGATTTGTCTATTATAAAATTTTGATAATAAAATTGAATATTTGATCTTTAAACTGTTGTCCTTGGCGTATCTCACTTTCAAAACTACTTTCTAAATATTTGCATCTGTTTTTCTACAATTTGTATCTAATGTACTTTCTGACTTACATTTTTGAGTTTATCAAAATCTTCAATATGGTTAATACATTTTTACTTTTTTCATTGTAATTTCTTTTAAAATATATCACTGTTATATCATGATATATTTACATACTTCATAATCATATTAGTAAAAACTTATCATATATTTTGTTATTATCAAAACCAATTAAGAGACTTAACAATGACTTATACAAAAAATATAATATTTGGAAGTAAAAAAGCGAAGTTAATACAATTCTTAGTTAAACTACAAAGTCGTATTTGGTATGTGGTAATGAATTGGATTGAAATCGCAATTTTGGATTCTATTTTCTTTATCAGTGTTGATAAGTACATTTAGAAGGTAGAATCCTGACTTTAGGAGAGAATTTGATTAAGAAAGTAGAATCGCAATTTCATTCCCTTTTCATTAGTTAAAATTAATTAAAGTTATTCATTTAACCTTCAAATAAATTATAACATGCAATAATTAAAAGTATTTTTAACAAATAATACTATCTACTCATTTAATGTCATTCTACTCTATAGGTATTTCTAAATATAGAAAATAATTTTTTATTTCAGTCTTTATTTCATTTTCATTTCAGACCATTCAGTAATATTAAATATGGCAAAAGTCATCTTTGCAAAAAACCAAACTTCAACCTTTTTATACGAATGAATTTACTTTTATATGTGTTTATAATAAAATGGTCAAGATGACATTGCTTTCAATCACTTACAGATGATTCCATTTTCAAAATAATTTATGTAAATGTAACTTCAAGGAAATGACGGTGGTCATTGAGGAAGCACTAAGGCTTTATTCTTTAATTCAAAGTTAACATAGGTGCTTTCAATAACAAATTTCCCCATTTATTTAATTCCACCAACAATAATAGCAATCATGAATGGTATGCCATTTATTGCTGAAATAATTAATCCCAGTCCTGATATTGACATAATCTTCATGTTTACCAAAATTTCTAGTCTATTACCTTATTTTTATTAACTGTGTCATTCTGTACTTTAGATTTCTATAATGTATATATGAGTGACTATTTATATGGAGACTAATGTAATCGCCTAACAACAATTATTGATCTCTTAAGGTAATCAAAAAGTTATAAACTATACACTACTATAAAGTGACTACTTGTGTAATTAAATCTATTCATCTAATGATATCCCAATAAAACCATTATATATAATGTTATCAATGTTCAATCTATTTATTAGTTTTTCGAGATAAAGTAATAAAACTTATCATAGCTAGTATCTTATTATTCATTGACTCTCTAATCCAAGAGAGATGAATTCTGTTGTGACCCATCATTATCATCATTAAATTTCATAATGTATTCAATAACTATATTATTTACAATACAAATTAAGAGTGAATTTAATAGTATCATAGTGTGAGATTTCATATATAGAATACATGAAAGTCTCGCTTTTAGGAATTATTTACGCTCATTCATATGGAGGATGTATTAACGACATTAAACATGTGGTATTTTTATTGATAGTTTAAGTCTAGTATACTCACTTAACTTTTAGGCACCAACTTATATATCTTTGATATTTTATTGTCAGTTTTGTGAAAATGACCTAAGTCATACAATATGTTGTTCCAAATATCCATGTACACTCTAGTTTATTCGACTAAGAACAACATTTTCATAATGTGATATCATGGAATCCTCACGAATAATACCCTTTGTTATTATTCCTGATATCTATCAAACTTTATTTTAAAATATATATATATATATATATATATATATATGAATGTCATGCCATTTGCTCGATACATGCACATATTTTCTACAATTAATGCTACAAGAACCATTTATTAATATTACGTCTAGCCATTGAAGGTACTAAGGCTAATAATTATGTTAGTGACTTATATACGTGTTCCCATTTTGTGTCAAATTTGTACTAATGTGAAAGTTATAGTAAATTGAATAGAGATCATAAATAATTAAGTTACAATATGATTGTGTTTATTCATGTCATAATCATGTGTCTTGTTATGTATCATGTTTTCTCTTTATACACGTACATAGATAACACATAGTGATTGTGATTCCAATTTCAAACCTAAATTAATTACATATAGCCATTGGCATACTAGTCCACCAAATTCTCCTTAAGATGTTACATAATACTTAAGGCGACTTGACCATACTTCTTCATGGTAAACAAACCCGTTTCGTAATTTATAAAGGATGGTAATCTGTAAAGAGCATTCATGCTTAGCTACTAGATCCTTTTGTTGTGACACTTCGCTTAGGATAATGCATCATATCAACTATTAGGTGGCCATTTCAATCATTGGCAGGTTTTAATCTTTTAGCTTCCATCTAAATGCAAGCAGCAAACATGATTATTGGTTCTACTTCAATTAGGTTCATTTAATCTCTAGCAAAACATGCAAGCAGCAAACATAATTATTGGTTCCACTTCAATTAGGTTCATTTAATTTCTAGCAAAACATACCAAAGCATTGAAAAATAATAATTATATTAGTGGCTCATACCTGTACTCTTATTTTGTGTCAAATTTGTGCCAGTGTAAAAGTTTTGACAAATTGAATAAAGATAATAAATAATTAAGTTACAATATAATCGTATTTATTTATATCATAATCGTATATCATGTTTTTTCTCTAAAATTGTGTTGTGCTTATATATGTGTTATCCTATCATGTCATTAATTGTCAACCTTAAACTTATATCAAATTAACTATAGATTTAGAGTAACTCGTGACTCCACAATATACACATACACTCTATAGATATACATACAAAACATATAGTGATTATGATTCTAATTTCAATCCTAAATTAATTGCATCTTATCAAAATAATATTTGATTGGCCATTGGCTGACTAGTCCACTAGATTCATCCTTAAGATGTCACATAATACTTAGGGTGACTTCACCATACTTCTTCGTAGTATACGAACCCGTTTCACAATTCAAAGGTCGGTAATTTGTAGAGAGCATCCATACTTAACTACTAGATCCCCTTGTTATGGCACTCCACTTAAGATAATGCATCATATTAACTATTGGGTGGCTCTTTCAATCATAGGCAGCTTTGAATCTTTTAGCCTCAATTTAAAGCAAGCAACGAACATGATCATTGGTTCCACTTCAATTATGTTCATTTAATTTCTAGCAAAACAAACCTAAGCATCGACAATAGTGATCATGTACCTAAACCTTGCTCTCTAATTACAGAGCTGATTCTGCAATCCCGTTTCAAACATAGATCGCCATCACATACTCTGGAAGCTTTAGATTAAGGCCTATAACCAAGGTTTAAGCTAAAGTTGTATATTTAGCTATTTCATTCTATAGAGTAATAGATATTCACATAGTGTTCAATATGATTACATACTTATTAGCATTTACTAATTCTCTTATTTGTTATTACCACCAATTATTTATTCATTTAATTGTCATTGTTATTATTATAAGAGATGACTTACGTACATATACATATTCATATATGTTACTTTTACTATATATGTTATTTCTTCTCACCTCTTGCCTTTAACTGTTATATATACACACATACATATATATATATATATATATATATATTGTTGAGCTTGAATTTTCGATTTTTTTCATGTCCTTAATCTGATTAATATTAAATTTTATCTATTTAATATTAACACATGACTAAGAATTAAGGAAATTGAGTTTTCTTTCGATCTTAAAATAAAAATTAGAGTTATTACCCAACTAGTGTTAAGAAAAAAGTTAATTTATAACTAATTAGATGGATCAGTTATAACTTAATTACTAGGCTATATAAAAATCAATTTTTTTAGAAACGATTTTCAAAGCCAAAGTTTTTAGATTCAGGGGCTAACTAATTAAAGCCTAAACAAATACTATCTTAACTTTCCAAGATTCATTTTATTTTCCAAAATAATCCTTTTTAATATTCATGATGAACTCTAATTTACAATTAAAGAAAATTAATTCTATTTACAAAAATAAGAAGCAGAAAATAGATTTATTTACAAAATGTAAAATAAAAAAAAATTCTTATTTTAAGTTACCTCATAATTGTCTATAGATGCCTATTTATTCATTATTTGGGATTAGACTTTTTGAATTTTGCTTAAGAAAAGCTTTAATCCATAAGTAATTTTTAATTTTGAAAATGTTTGACTTTACATTTTAATCACTTGTTTCGTTTAAAAAAATTGCTATGAAAGGGCCCTAATTTTTTTTAATGTTTATTTTAAAGAAATTCTAAAAGTTCTAATTTTGAAAAGGATATATCATTTTTAATTTATTTTGAAATTAAATCTTTCTAAATGCCAAAATATTTTCTTTCATCTTTTATTATCATTCACCACTTTCAAAGTTTTCTTTCTTTTTTTTTTATTAAACTAAAAGAAAATGAAATGAAAGCTCTGTTTAAAATGATATATATACATAAGTATGGAAAAGACAAAACACATGGCTAAAAGAGCATCTTTTTTTTTTTATTATTATTATTTATATATACATTAAGTAACAACGCAAATAAGACGGAAAAAAAAAGGAAAAGAAAAACAGACCAAGATCAAATGGGTCGGACGAAAGTGGGGCGCCGGTCCGGGTTAAACCCGGATCATACGCGTGACACGCGATGGTGCAAGGTCACTTGTAGGTCGTTATGGGGTCGAGCTTGTGTGACTTTGAGCGATTCTTACATGGGAAAACACACTTTTATGTGTTTCGTATTGGAAAATGGTGGTTTAGATCAAGTGCCACCAAGTTTGGTGGCCGTTTAATGGTTTTTTTATGTTGGGCGGTTGGCAACGGTTGTGCAATCCTTGCATGGTAGTGGCTGTGGTTCAGGAAGATATTGGTTCTTGGGTTGTTAGCCATGGAGAGCTTGGACGTGGTGGCGGTTTGAAGTAATAACCACCTTAGGTTGGTGATTTGTTAGAGAGTCTTAGTGGTTGTGAGGGTTTCACGATGGAGCTTAGTCGCATGTAGTTGGGGGTCGCGGCAGCGGACGAGAGTAGGTTCGTTGGGTAGTTTAGGCCGTGGGGAAGCTAGTTGTGTGATTCTTTCTGCTCGAGCTACTTCGAGCTCGAGTAAAAGCTAGAGAGAGAGAGAGAGAGAGAGAGAGAGAGAGAGAGAGAGGTCGCGAGTTGGGAGCTAGAGAGAGAGAGCTTCGGCTTTATGTGATGGGGATAACAGAGGTTGAGATTGATGATCAAACAAGAAGAAAGAAAAACATCCTATTTATACTAGAACGACTTGGATTCAACTTGGAAAAGCGAGAACTTGAAGATCTCGTTGATGCGGTAATTTGCGTACGGGAATGTCAATAAACATTAATTAAAGCTTCAAATCAAATATTCTTGCCAAAAGAATCCGATTTTGTACAGTTGTGCAAACTGAGTTTAGAAGTTTTTTCCAAATTTCGAGCTTGATTTAATCCACGAAATGGATGAATCAAGACACATTCTTAGGCTCAATTAGTAGTATTCCATGTCAGTAACGCGAAAATGGAAATGATTTGGATTGATTTTGGTGACGAATGGATCGGAAGTAGGTGATTCGAACATGGCAAGTTTGAGTTTTCGAAATCGCTGTTCTTGTTTGTGTAGGTGATGATGCTGACGTGGCGGTGGACCAACAAATGAATGCCACGTGTCAGGTGTGGCACTCGACCCTATCAAGATGTGACACGTTGTCTAGGAGTGCGAAGTAGAACGAAAATGAGCTTTTGCACATTGCTAGAGTCGGACCCCAACCCCTTTTACATGTTAATGCTAAGTCGAAGTATTTAGGTAGATGGACCGTTGTTGGCCCGTGCCATATTAACTATTTCAATTAAATTGTATTTAAAATAGAAATTTGAATCAAAATAAATATCCCTCAAACAATTAAAGATAAGTAAAAATAAAATAAAAGAAAGAGGAAAAAAATATAATTTTTAATTTTTTGCATTTTTTCTAAATTTTTGTAATAATTTTTTTGTATTTTTCTGAAATTTTATATACTTTTTATTTTTTCTAAATTTCTTATTTTTTATGATTTTTATAATTTTTCAATTTTTTAAATATTTTCTACATTTTTTTATTTTTGAATTAGAACCCTTTTTCTAAAAAAATTCTAAAACTATAAAAGAACAAAAATGTATGTCTACATATATATATATATATATATATATATTCATGCAATCACTTGGTATTGTTAATATTATTTATTTGGCTCAGTTTTATGTTGTCATTATCACTCATTAATAATTTGTTTACTTATATAAACATACCTGCATATGTTAATATTACTATTACCTAGTTAATAATTTGTTTCTTTTTCTCTCTTTCCCTCTCACCTTTATAATTTTAATACCTACATTAAATCAACTAAGTAAAATAATAGCACTCAATCTACATTTTTCCAGTATTTATGAAATAATAAAATAATAATCCAATTTAGAGAAACTAAATTAGAAAATTTGGATTCCTACGTTGAATCCAAACAACAAAAGAAGAAGATCACAACCTTAATAACTAAGATTGGTTAAAAATATATCCATAACAATCAATATGTATTTATCCAATTAATAAATGTTGAGCCTAGTTTTTTCCTAATTTTTAATATTTTTCTTAACCCAATTAATATTAAACTTTAGCTCATTTAATATTATTCCTTAACAAAGGGTTAAAGAAAAGTAGTTTTTCTTTTTTAAAAAATATTTGGAGCTGCCACCCAACTGGAATAAAAAAAAAAGAGTTAAATTATAACCAATTTAATGGATTAGTTATAACTTAACTACTGATCTTTCGACAAAACCAATTTTTAAAATTGTTTAAAAACTAGAGATTTGAATCCTGGGGCTATCATATTAAACCCTTACGGGTACCATAACTAACTTTTCGAATTTAATTTTACTTTTCAAATACCCTTATAATAATATCTGTTTATAAGTGATAATTGAAATTATACCTATTTACAAAAAATAAGAATTTAAAATATTATCTACTAAAGGGGGGAAATAAATTTTTTTTTTCATATTTTAAATCGTCTCATACGTATGAGTACTGACGTATTCGCTATTTGAAATCAGACTTCCATAATTTATTTGAGAAAATATTAGTAGGTTAGTTAGTTTCAATTCAAAAAGTAGCTTTCGTAGTTCGTTTGAGAAAATATCAGTTGGTTGGTTAGTTTTAATTCAAAAAGTAGCTAAGTTTACATTGTTAAATTGGTTTAAGTTTACTTAACAAAAATCTCTCAAAGAGTCTTAGATTTGAATTTTTTTTTTTAAATTTCTCAAAAAAGTCCTAATTTGGAAAGATTAATTTTATTTGTCTTTATTGAAAAATGATTTCCTAAGTGGTAAAAATGATTTTCATTTTTATTTATTATTTTATGTAGTAACCAAAAAAAAAAAAAACTAAGCTCTTCTTCTTCTTTTTTCCTTTTTCCTTCTCTTCTTTTTTTTTTTCTTGTTCTTTTTATTTCTTTTTTTTTTGTTATTACAATGAAATATTAAGAGAAAAAAATAAAAAAATAAATGAATTTAAAACAAGAAAATAGAACTAGACAAAATGAAACTCACGAGTCAATTGCATAATTAGGGACTCGGGTCAGGTCATTGGATCGGACTTGGGTTGTCTAACCCGATCATGTACCACAAATGTGTATGTATCACGATCTATGTTTTGGAGGGAGGTAGGGGTCTTCAACTTGGGGCTTAATGTGAAGTGAATAGCATCAACTAGCAGTTTGTTCGTAGGGTTGGGTAGTCTCTTAAGATGGGTTTAGCCATTTGTGAGAAGCCTTTTATGGATTAAAAGAAGCCACTACGAAAAAACTGGTTTTAGACTTCACTAAATCTTATGAGGTATACATCGATGCTAGTAACTTTGCTATCAGTGGGGTTCTTATGCAGGAGGGACACTCAGTTTGAAGGTCAAATTAGTAGCTCTAGCCAACCGTCCAATAGGATACATGTTGGAAAAGATTAAACAAGGGTTAAAGCATGACCCTCAAGCAAAGGCCTTGATGGAGAGTGCTTCGATGGGGAGAACTCGAGGGTTCTGAATGGAGAATGGGTTATTGTACATGAAAGGGCCTCAACTTTATGTCCTCTTACATATGGGGTTAAGAAAGGAAATCTTAAAGAAGTAACATGACTTTCTATAGGCAAGCTACCCAGGGGTCCAAAGAACACTAGTACTGATTAAAGATAAGTATTATTGGCTCGATGCTAGAAAGGATGTTGAGGCTTAAGTGAAGACCTGTCTTGTATGCCAGCAGGATAATGTGGAGAACTGAGTACTAGTAGGTCTTCTACAGCCTCTTCCCATTCCTAAAAGACCTTAGGAGAGTGTTTCCATGGATTTTATAGTGAATCTTCCAAAATCCGACGAGTATAAGACAATAATGGTGATAATGGATAGGTTCTCCAAGTATGCCACATTCATACCTGCCTCGAAGAAATGTCCTGTGGAGGAAGCTGCTTAACTATTTATGAAGCATATTGTAAAAATATTGGTAAGTACCTTCATTAATCATTAGTGACTGAGATAGGAGGTTTATAGGAAGGTTTTTGTTCGAGTTATTTAAACTACTAGGGTTGGACCTAAAGTTTTCCACTAATCAACACCCATAAACTAATGAACAAACGAAGAGGATGAATTCTTTGTTGGATTTATATTTAAGGTACTATGTGAGTGCCAACCAAAAGGATTGGGTGAAGTTACTAGATGTTGCCCAGTTTTCTTTTAGCCTTCGTTTTAGTAAAGCCACAAGAAAAAGCCCCTTTGAGGTGGTATTAGGGTTCCAGCCTACTACCTTAAACACCATTGCTATTGAGTATAAAAGTAATAGCTCGACTGCACATGCCTTAATAAGAAATTGACAGGAGAAAGCTAACTTAGCTTGTATTTATCCACATAAGGCAGTTAAGAGAATGAAGAAGTTTGCTGACTCGAAAAGAAGGGATGTTAAGTATCAAGTAGGAGATCTAGTTATGGAATGGTTACACTTAATACAATGAACATGAGGGACTCTTCACAAAGGGTTGATGAGGAGATATGAAGGACCCTACAAGATTTTGAAGAAAATAGGAAAAGTAGCATATAAGCTAGAACTTTCTCCAAGGCTTAAGATACACCTGAAAAGGAGGGACATTGAGTACTAAGTAGGGGATCTCGTTATAGTACGGTTACACTTAATATAGTAGACACGAGGGACTCTTTACAAAGAGTTGATGAGGAGATATGAAGGACCCTACAAGATTTTGAAGGAAATAGGAAAAGTAGCATATAAGCTAAAACTTCCTCCAAGGCTTAAGATACACTCGGTATTCCATGTTAGCATGCTAAAGCCTTACTATGAGGATAGAGAAGACCTAAGAAGGATGAAATCAACTCGAGCATTGATTGGAGTATGAATCTCATATGATAAAGATGTAGAAGTAGTACTTAAGGATCGAATCATAATAGAGTTAGGGTGTCCGAATCGCATTGAGTATTTGATCAAATAGAAAGGATTACTTGAAAGTGAGAACAGTTGGGAGCCAACCAAACTATTATGGCAATTCGAGGCACTGATCAACAAGTATCGAGAGACAACAATGAGGACATTGCCAGATTCAAGAAAGGGAGGATGCCATGGACCCTTAATAGAGACCCAAAGTTAGGAAGTTCCTATTGGCCCATATAAGAAGGAACCTAAGGCCTAAGTCCAATAAGGATTTCTAGGAGGGAAGCTTCTAGAAGATCCTAGAAGATCTGAGATCTTTGTGGATAGAGAGCAGGTAGCATTGTAAATATAAATGTAATATAGGCTGTTAGATCGATTCAATCTTAGTCATCTATTTCAAGAGGCCATTTATATATAAAGGGGACTTTCCTTCATTTGTACTCATCAGTTAATTGAGCAAGAATTTATTTGTGTTCTTAAGCTTCTCTCCTTAAACACTTTTTCCCTCTCTTGAGTGTATTGTGAGTACTTACGAAGAACGCTAACTTAGCTCTCTTAAAAAAACTCAAAGATTCTAAGTGTCGTATGTGTAAACAAGACTAAACACTCTACACATAACAAGTGGTATTAGAGTTAGGTTCTAGCCTAGAGCAGCTACCTAAATGCTACCTAACATATAATATGGAAAATGGTAGTTTTTGTTGACAACTGGGCTCATGTAGATGATGCTCAAGAGAGAGCGGCCATCAGGTGGAGGGCATCGTTACTAGAAGGGGTAACTGTGTTGTAAGCAGCATTGTAACAAGAGTCTACCTGAAACTTAAGGAAAAGTAAAAATGAACTTCAAAGGGTATACTTTACTGCTAAACTACTGAATAAGAGGCTATCTCGAAGGACAAGATGAGAGGGTGAGGGCAAAGGCGAAGGAATGCCTATGGAAGCCTTGGAGTCTTGGTGAAGATGATCTTGACATAAAGTTAAGCAATTGAAGAATAAAGTCACTGATCTTAAAGGGAAAGGTAGTGGCGAAGAGATGGCCCCACAATGAGGGCATCGTGGATTTAGGTAAGGGAGAATATCATGGTTTATGTTTTAGAGGGAGGAGGGGGTGTTTAACTTAGGGCTTAATGTAAAGTGAATGACATCAACTAGCAGTTTATTCATGAGGTTAGATAGTGTCTCAAGGTAAGATTAGCCACTCGTAAGCAAACTGGTCGGGAACTGATGTTGCTCTCTTGATGATGGCCATGGCAAGCCGAAATCAATTGAGAAGTTAAATGTCTCCTATCTTAAAAAGGATGGTGACAATGCTAGTTAATATTCCTAAAGCAAAAGGGGCTTGAAACAGTCTTAAGAAGACAAGAAGGGAAAGGTTAACTTACCTTCCATAATCAAAGATAATAAATAAGGCAAAAGAGGGTCGAGCATCACATGGGCACTCGTGGAGGGAGTAAACCTCCCGTCTCGTGACATGTAGATGAGAAGCAGTAGCCTAGTTGTTGAGGTTGTGATTCCATGGTGGTTTAGGGCAATTTTTTGTGGGAAAACATGATTTCATGTGTTTCCCATTAAGGATTATAGGGGTAGGACAAGCGCCATCATGAATGGTGACCATTTGAAGGTAGTAGAGGACAATGTAGTGGCAGGTAGAGAGAGAGGAAGCCTGCGCAATGCTTCAAGGTGGTTATTGGAGTGGAAAGTGTCGTGGCTCGATATTGGAGTGGCTCTCGTACATGGTCGTGATAATGGATTTCACCTAAGTATTGGTGGCAGGTGGTGTCGATGGTGGAGCAGTTGTGGATTAGGGTTTCTAGAGAGAGAAAACTCAAATCCGAGCTTATATGGATGATTTTGTGTGGTGCTTGATGTTGGAATGAGGACTACGATCACCTATTAATTCATCCAAAATCAAGGTTTTGTGTTAATGGGTTTTTCAAACAATTTCAACATTAATTGGTTAAATTGACCATGATTTTGATTGATTCATTTAAAGATATTAACTAAAATGAATTCCCCATTCCTCATTCTTATTGAAAAACACTAATGGAAGCTTCGATATTTACTTTTGAAGCTTGAATAACGTAAATCAAATTTAGAGTAACATAAGCACTTTCAATTTTTTCAAAATTTCAATTCAATTTTTGACCCATTAAATGTCTGGATTTAGATAAGTTTTGGGATCCAAATTGAAGTAGGCCATGTAATCTTCATAATTTCACCAAATTAATGGTGAAATTGTGAAGAAGAATTGATGAAAATTGGCTGCAAAACAAGCTCTTCAGGAGCAAAAATACAAGAATGGAGGGGGAAAGAAAGGAAAAAGGAAGAAAACATGGTCAGCCAATCACGAGCTACACGTGTCTTGTCTTGACAAAAAAAAAAAAATGAAAGGTACAAAGTACCTTACGTAAGGATCAAACCTAGTATCTCGTTAATTCTAAATGCAAGACCAAAGACTTAACCATATGGGCTATTAGCTTGTGCTTTGTCTTCTTTTACGAATAAAATGTATTTAAACCATAAACCATAAACCAACCTAAATAAAAACTACCAAAATTAATTAAATTAAACCTGGTGACCCTAACACAATTCTAAAAGCCTATTTTTATTTAAATATATATATATTTTCCTAAAAAACTATTCTACTTTAGGAAAAATTATATCTTTCTAAATTTTCTATTTTTTGTGATTTTTTCTATTTTCTATTTTTTTGCATCTTTTATAAATTTCTTTTTTTTAATCTCCTAAATTTTCCATATTTTTTTCCAAATTTCTTATTTTTTTTATTTTTCTTAATTTTTTTTTTTTTTGCATTTTTCTAAATTTCTTATTTTTTTTTTGTTTTTTTTCCAAAATTAGAACTCTTTACCCTATCTTAAAAATAAATAACTAAATAAAGAGTGGAGAGAGGAGCAAAATTAGGATATCTACAGTAACAAATAAAACAACATTTTCTAGCCATAACATAAATGAATTGACATCTTTCTAGTGTTAACACTATATAGACTTGGGCAAAGGCCGGTTTTGAACCGTGAACCATCCCGACTTATTAGTAGCCAGGCTGAAATGTTGGGCTTTTAGGGCCTAAGAGATTTGCTTGAGCAGAACTACTTGACCCAATAGTCCTTAAACAGACTCATTTTATAAATAAAAAAAAAAAAACAAAATTGGTTGGTTAAAATGACTAGCTCCCCACCCCTTAAACCTTTACCCCCCTATCCTCTGTCCCATCTGAAATTTAAATTTGTAGTTCAAAATTTAAAATTTGTGGTGCTAAACTGCTTAAAATTTAAAATTTTAAAATTCAAATGATGCATTTACACATTCTTCGTTCTTATAAATAGCAACTTCAAAACTAACAGCAACACTTACTCTATAAACTAATTAAATCTCTCCAACTTCAACCATTCTGATTTCAAATTTTTTTCAATTGCAAAATGTTGTTCGAAATAGTTCTTTCTACTAACCATAAATTTATGTGCGTAATTCTCTATTCTACTATATAGAACAATATGTATTAGCAAATAACACTAACATACACATATACACCATATAATTTTCGCTTTATTTTCTCTTCTAGATTATTTCTATTTTTCACTCATAAATATTTACACGAATAGAAAGATTTTCGCGCCGTATATTTTTCAGTAAAAAACATGATTCATGATCTAGTGGTAAAAGTAAAGGTAGGAACATTGGAATTTCCAATACGTCGTTTGTGCCACTACGGTTTGAGGATGTTCAGGTGTACTTGGATAATGAGCACGACTTAAATAAGCAGAGGACACATGATATGGTTGAGAACGTAGAAGAAGAATTTAAACCACCTCTGACCTTTGATGTAGAACCTCGTTGCATGAGTAATCAGGGCACACTACCTCTTAGTTTTGACATTGAACATCAACGTATGAGTTACCGAGGCATGCCACCTCCCGATTTTGAATCTCCATGCATGAGTGTCTCTGAACGTCATGTTAGATTTCAACCTCCTCATATGAGCATCCTTACATGACCCGCAGGATTTGAACCTTTATTGATGAGTTGCTTTGCAAGCATGTTTGATGATGAGGAGGATAACATAGAAATTATTCCTAAAATAAAAAAGCAACATATGGGATAGTGTGGGCCCAGCAATTTGAGACCATCTAGCTTAAGTAAGCCCCTTAAACCTCGTAAGTCTAATATTTTTACTATTCATTTTTGTAAAGGTATAGACGAAAGGGGGATCTCGAGGGCATTCTACAACTACTGCAACATGAGTTACTTATAGAAAACGAGAGAGGGATATGGTACCCTTAACAGGCACTTAAGGTTGAAGCATCTCGAGGAGGTAGGAATAGATGGAATGCAGAAACAAATTACCCAAAGCAGTAGTTCATTCGGACAAATGCTAATGAGGTATAATGAAGAGAGGCATAAATATAGCCTAGCATAGTACTTAGTGAACATGCACCTTTTATTTAACACGGGTGCATCAGAGTGGCAAAGTTGATACGAGTGGTAGACGATCAACCCTAGCTCGGGATAGCTTAGCTACAGAACGATAACTTGAGCTACGTAGGAGCTCTACCATAAAGGTAAGAGGGATCTCACAAGTAAGCTTGCTTCCCTTGATATGTAAGTGTCCATATGTGCAAATATATGTACAAATCCTTTTTGTAACAATTCTTATATGGGTATTGCTGTTCACTGGGTTGACAATAATTGATAACTTAATAAACGACTATTGGCTTTAAAGGTATTTAATGATCAACACATGGCACAAAATATTTATAAAATTATTAGAGAAATCCTAAATAGGTACAGATTAGTGAGGAAAATTTTTTCTATTGGTTTTGATAATGCAACTACTAATACTGCATCAATATTTAATTTGCAAAATTATTGTCAATCGATATCGAGAGGGATTTTTTTCTATATACGTTGTACATGTCATATTCTTCACTTGTGTATCAAGGATGGAATTGTAGCTTTGCACGATAGCATAGCTCCAATTAAGAGCATTGTCAAGACAATAACAAACAGGCCATCCCTTCACAAAAAGTGGAGGAACTTCTACATGGAGCGCATAAAGAGACCTTGGAAGTTTAAGATGGATGTGTAATATAGCTGAAACTTAATTTACGAGTTGTTGTATAGCACAGTTTCTTATAGCAAACTATTATGTAACTTCGCAACGTATAACATGCAGAGAGTTGACATTTTCCCCTGTAACTGGGATATTCGTATTCAATTACTTAAAGTTTTAAAAGTTTTTTATAATACTACTAAGATTTTTTTATAAGTTTATAGGCCCGATGTTTACTTGTTTGTTATGTTAATGGTTAGTATACTTTACGTGCTAACTCAGGCCGGTGAGAACCTAAACTTATACGGATACGTATACGATATGATGTTGAAGTAGTTAACTTATTATAAAGAAATTCATCGTATTTATTTTATAACAACTATTCTAGACCTTCGTTGTAAAGCGAAATTATTACTAATGTATTTGAAAACTTATTATAGTTACATTTAAGATATGATAGATTCTCAAGACGTGTACAGCTTAAAAGCATAACAAGAAATGTTGGCAGCAATGGTCGACGTAAAGGAGATGATCAACTACTATCAAAGTCAGTACGGTGGCCAGTCATCAATCTCTCATTCGTCACTCACCAAGGAACGGCATTATTCTCTTATGGGTGAGCAGTTATTAGCATAAAAATTGAAGAGGTAACGAACTGGTGGTCTAATTTTTGAGATGCAACGTTGTACCGATGCAATATTACATCAATACAAATTTTGAGTTTTCGAAAAATATCTCAATCAAGGACTTCGATATTTTAGAGTAATGGCAAAGGCATAGAAGGGACTATCCATTGCTATCTTACATTATCCGTGAAGTACTTGTTACTCTGGCTTCAATGGTCGCTCAAGCAAGCGTTTAGTATAATAAGCCTGATTGTTGACAAACGCTGAGCCTCCCTATCTGTTGTCAATGTAAAGGCAAATGCTTGCACAAAAGATTGGTACAAGGCGAGTTATAGATGATAAGAACCATGCGAGACATCAAGCGGTGAGGATGATTACTTCAGTGATTGGAATCGATCTGATAGAAGCCCAAGCTCACTTGTGGGTTTCACTCCTATTCACGAACATGAACAATTACCTTAAGATGATACATAGTAAGTTTTCCTTTCATTCTTTACAAATAAGTTTTATTATGTAGAAAAATCTTTTTTTCTAATTGTCCAAAAAAACTAAATGGCATGGTTTTCTAAATGTGCTGATATAGCATTAACTTTTTCCATATTATGACCGATTGGAATTATTTTCATTCAAAAAATTTAATTTAGATAGTCACGTACACTTTGATGCTTTTTTAAAAACGTAAAATTGATCAATAAACTAAAAGTTTTCTAAAAATCTAAACCGAACTACGACAGTTTGATTTTGATTAGCGAATATGTAGACATCATTTAAGCAATCGTAAAATACTATAAAAAATATTTTCCCTTTAATCACTTCATTCTATTCGATCATATTAAGATATTATGTATTCATACTATAAGAGACTTTTTATAGTTTATTTTCTTTTTGTTTATAATATATATTTTATGGACGGATTGAAGAAAAAAAAAATGGTTGAAAAATCGATAAGGCAAGAAGGAAAAAAAAATGTTAAAGCTTAGGAGAGGGAACAAAAAAAAAAAAAACGGTTCAAGGGCTATGAATCAACCCTTAAATTGACGGGTCATACGAACTGGCCCTGAATCGCCGGCTTACAGGCTGGTTACGGTTCAATGTGACCTTGACCCATAAATCGAAGGTTTAAGGCTGGTTCAATCCATCGCCCAAGTCTAACACTATAGATAGTGTGTCATATTTGTAGACCATAATAACAATATCAAATATCTAAACAACTTATCAACTTTAATATGCACTAAGAAACATACGATCAAGACTGTGAATAAGCTAAATTTACTTACAAGCTATTAAGTCGATATCTAATCAATTGAGTTTGATTTGACAATAGTTAATAAATTGAGTTTAAACTTTACAATGTTTAGCATGACTAGCTCTTGAGTCTAAACGAGCTCTAGTTGAGCTTCTATAATATTATTTTGATTAGAGAAAAATAGTGAAAAATAGTTTTTAAAGAGATCAAGTCTAAATAAGTTTAATTGAGTCAAGTTTATTATTTGTTGAATGTATGTTCGAGTTAAGGTCAAAGTTAAAGTTTTAAACTCTATTTTAAAATGTCAAATTGAGCTTAATGTTGAGTTTAACACTATCGAATTTAGACTCAATCAGTTTGTTTAGTTTGCTGAATGGACTAAGAGGGGAATGGAATTGTTATTACTTAAGAATGGAATAGAGGCATAATAAGTGGAGAATGAATATTATAGTGTTTAGTTGAATGTGTTAAATTATTATTACATTGTTTACTTTATAAAACTTGATATAAAATAAGACATGAATGGAAGAGGAAATACCAAAAATACCCTTACTTAAGTGAAAATTAAAATACAAAATCAAATTCAAATAATAAAAGGAAGTTAGATTAGAGACATTCCCAATTGACATTACACCATTGTGAAACCCTAACCCCATTGTCACAACTTCCTAATTGGAAACCCCAATCCTAATCTCCAACGATGTCCCTAGAACCCTACATGTAGATCTCCGTTAATAGCTTACCTAGAAGAAATCTAGGAAAGGAGTCGATAAAAGGCCACAATAACCTCTTTGAGAAGTCCCTCTAATAAACCAAGTATAAAAAATTAATGAAAATCCTTCGTCTAGTTAGATTTTATGAATATAAGTTCCTTTTGAAACTTGGAAAGTTTATCATTCTCCTATGAATATGGTTTGCCCTTGTAATAAAATGGATGGTGTGGAAGTGTAGATGAGGGAATGGATGTTGTCGAAGTGTAGACAAGGGAATGGTAGTTGTAGGTTTAACAACTGTTGAAGAGCAAAAAGTTGTAATTTATGGTTTTCAATGAGGATAAGATTGGAATAAAAATGGTAGAGTGGGAAGGGAATCAAGATTCTTTTCTTTTTGTAATGAATCCAGTTGCAACAATTTGAGGGAATGAGATTTCTAAGGAATTAGAATTATAGGAGGAAAAAACGTAACCAAACAAGGTAATAAGAAGTGTGATGAGTAATAAGGAGAGAATGAAACATCTATTCTTCCAACTAAACATGGTGAACATGTTTGTAACTCTCATTTTCCGGTTTACGTTAGAAATTTCAATCATTAACTGGTTAGATCATCTAATTTCTTAGAAAAAGTCTTCTTAGTTTTATAATATTGCGATCAATGTGGACAATGAGGCATGGATTCTTCCCAGCAAGTAAAGACACGGTATCTCAAAATATAGATATAGGCTATCTTTTGCCTGTCGGTCAATACGGGTGTTGGAATATGTGAGGGTGGAGATCTGTGCGCTTGTGTTATTGTCGCTCCGCACTCCATGCCTATGAGACATACGGAAATGCCATTATGTATAATATTATATGAAAAATGTTAATGGATGTTTCAATTCGAAATCATTAATTGCTGGATAAAATAAATACTTTTA
Source organism: Lumnitzera littorea (assembly GCA_024138015.1). NCBI lineage: Eukaryota > Viridiplantae > Streptophyta > Magnoliopsida > Myrtales > Combretaceae > Lumnitzera > Lumnitzera littorea. Next base: position 74,464,860 of record JAMXBB010000010.1, read on the forward strand.
TATTTTTTCGTACTTAATTTTTGTAAAGTTTATAATTAGCTTTAAAAAGATGAAATGTTTCTCTTACGAACCTTGCTAATTGATGCAATTGAACTCCCGTTACTGGATATATATATACATATATTATATAAGCTGAACGTTGGTCAAACTACTGAATTATAGGCTTTGAAAATGGATACAGAAACACATGCTATTGAGCTCCTACCTTTAGTCATCCATATTTAGGTAGTGGTTTATCATCTATATGTAGAAAAGTGGGCATGTGACCTGTCAAAATCTTGCATGTAGATGTAGATTAGGAGTTAGTAGGCGCAACATGTTTCAAACTTGGCATCAAATAAGAAAAAGTATAAAAAACTACCCTTTCACCTTTTTACCTATAAGTACTTAATATTTTATTTAATTTATTTTAATTTTTAATTTTTTCAAATCGTATTAAACAAATCATTGATTAAATTTTATTAAATTTTTTTATTACTATAAATATGTATCAACATATAATGAAGGGTGGAAGCAGTTCAGTTTGGTACAGTTTGCCTCCTCTTATCGAACTCAATTTAATATAATGTTTTTTTTTTTAAGTTGAATATAATCATACGGTTCGATTCATAAATTTTTAAAATGTAATTAAGATCGGTTCGTTATACGGTTTGAATCATTTGTATCAAATTTTCATTAAATATTTTTATTTTCAATAAATATGAAATTTTAAATATAATTTACTTAAGTTAATTTTATTAATTAATAAAAAATTATGATAAATAATAACAAGATATGAAAATTTTGATAAAATTTATGAAAATTAATGAAAAAAAATATATAAAAAAGTACAAAATAATCGCATAAATTTTTTTTTCTTTAACTAAACGGTTCGGTTTACTTTCCTGAATCGAACTATAAACTGTTTATATATAACTGAACCGAACTGTAAATCAAACGGTTCGAAAAAAACCAATTTTTTGGTTTGGTTCATGATTTAATCTATCGTTTACAGTTTTTTTTGCCTACTCATAATAATTTATCTATATAAATGTAAAAAAGTTTTTAATGTTTTCCCATCAAATATAATATGATGCCAAAAATCAACTGTTCATTAGATGCATTTGACTAAGTCATTTGATATGAAAAAGTTATCGTTTGAACTAGATACGAGAAAAAAATGCATGGTTGTGATTGGCTGGTCAACAATATTAATGGAGAAAATATATATATTAGAAGCCACTTTACCTTCGAATTCAATGGAGTTTTCTAAATTTTAATGGAGTTATTTAATCAAATCTTTTTATGTTTTAAGTTGATTATTGCATTAAGATAAATCCTCCATTGGTATTCTTCATGATATATGACTATATGAATAGAGGAATTAGTTGGTGCAAAAATGGCAGCATACAACCCTTGAATGACTCACTTAAACATAAATATTTTAATTATATTTTTGGATGAAAATAAAGGTGTAAAATAAACTAGAACTTTTGCACAAAAATCCAAAGCTTGACCTCAAAGGGAAATTGAAAGCTCTAGCATGGCTCGAACTTCATTAAGCTAAAATTTGAATTATTCCAACTTGATTCAATGTGCCATTAATTTGAATAGGTTTGTTTAGGCTCAATTATTTTTAAAAAAAAAAGAGTATACAATTTAAGTATATTTTAAAGTTGAATCTAATTTGAATTCGATGAAATTTAATGTATACTCATGTTTGATTAGGCCTTAAGAGCTTCTCGAGTCATATATATTCAAACTCAGTAGATTACGAGAATAGTCTAAATTGATATAATTGAATCATACTCTAGCTAATATTGAACAGAAGTCGAATAAATTGTGAATTGGTTTTGTTGAACTACATCTTAAATCAACATAAATGGTTTAAATTACTCTCAATATTAAAGCTTTCAGCGTTGTTAGCCTGAGAGGGTAGAAAGCTCAATATAAAGCAAGACGCGTCCTTCTGCCTTGAGTGCAGTTCTGTTCAAACCTAAATGGCACGTTAACCGAAGCAAAATTTAATACATGAATTACGATTTACGAGAAAACGAGTATGCTATAGTCGAGTTCAAAGCCTATGACCCATGAATTTTTCCTTCTAGCCAAAGAACATTCTTAAGAAATTTATTATATATCTCTAAATATTATATCAAGATACGAAGCAACCATTTTATCAAGAAATTTACCATTATTTTATTCGTCAGTTCCGTTATAAAAATTTCTTAACATTTTCTTAACAGCTTTTGTGAGTTCTGATGGAATTACTCAATCCATCAAAACTAACACCAAAAAAAAAAAAAAAGAAAAAAAAGAAAAAAGAAAATAACCTACTTTTAACGTTGCTCCACAGAAGAACGAGGGCGTGGAGAAATAAAGCACTCCAACGATGAAGTAACTTCACTTTGGTTGCCTATCCTTGGGATAAGTAGGAAGTCGAGCGTTAAGAATGGTCTCATGCCCATATTTTTTTAGGAATAAAAGCCCTATATGTAAGACAACAAATATACTTCCAAAGTTGCAGAGTATCAAAATAAGTCAATTCTATCTACGTATTGTACTTGAATTTCATACTTTTTAAGGACACGAACCACGTGATGGTGGTTTGAAATTATGATGTTTTGATGGCTACATCTTTGACCTTTTGTTTGTTTCGAGGAAAATAGTGATTTACTTACCAGATGCAATTTTGACATCAAAAAATCAATGTGAGTATCACTGTATTATTCCACACTCGATAGTGTTTAACCTTGATATGGAATGCTCACTCTGATGATTTAGTTATGTACAGATGGATATGTTATAACGGTTGGTATAGTACATTGATATAATTATATCGCTAGATTTTCTTTTCTTTTTTCCCAAATATATTGTTCTAATTTATTTGTGAACCTTATTTTAACTTTATCAATCTCAATGGCAAAACAACTTTAATCTTTGGTATGTTTCAGCTTAAAGTTAGTTTGGCCTTATATCTACCTCGGGTGGTGGATAATTCATGATTGACTTCAGATTGTAAAACAAACAAGGAAAATGGCAGTAAAAAGAAATAGAAAACCCTAGTCGAGGTCTCTATCTCTTGAAGGATGAAAGTAGCGACCAGGCTGACCGCAACCAAAAATGACTCGCAACCGAAAACAATGGGCACTCCCCTATAGTAGTGGACGTGGACTTGAATCAGCCATGTGAAGGTGAAACATCGAAACTTTCGTTCTGGGATACGATGCGTCCTAATATTCCTAGCATGTATGAGAAGTACTGTTTCCCTGATATCGGAACAAGACAAATACGGGAAATATGGAGCACGACGACGTGGAAATCAATGAGGATGATATCACCCTTAATAGCAATAAGGATTCGGGGGTGTGTTATGTGACCTTTTCAAAAGCGGAAAAGGATATTTTCTATGCCTCATGGCAACAGACTTTCATTGCAAAAGTTACAAGACAAAACCTTGGCTATAAAATTATGCTTAACTGTTCGAAGAAAATGTGGAGAGGTCGATGTTGAAATATCAATAGAGTAAACACAGAATATACACTAAGTATGCACTACTCATTCACTTGCACTTTTATTCACTTTCTTGTTTCTTGGTACACTTACAAATGCACTCTCATACTCTCTTATTTTCTTGTCACTACACTCTTGGTTTTATGTATTCCAACTGTTCACTTACATTCACTTTTACACACACTACACTGTATACCTTGTTCGAGTAGTTATATCACTATTTATACTAGTTAGTTCATTCACTTAACTACTACTTAACCATAATAAACTATATTATATCCTAACATACCCCCTTAATATAGATTGTGTTGTAAATCACTTAGTCACCTCCATCTAATAAGAGTTCTCAATTGCTCAAATCTACCAATTTTCATCAGCTTTGTTAACACATCTGCTAGCTGATCCATTGTGCTGCAATACATCAATTTCGATTTTTCTTGATTCACTTGGTCTCTTAAGTAGTGAAATTTTGTTTCAATATGTTTGCTATGTCCATGAGCATTGGGATGATGTGCTAGATTTATAGCAAATCGATTATCAACCCTCAATTCCAATGGACTTTCAACTTGTATTCTCATCTAATTTAACAATGTATTGATCCATATTGCTTTACACGCAACAGTAGATGCTGCTATATGTTTTGCTTCACACGATGACAAAGCCACCACCTGCTGCTTCTTTGAACTCCACGCAAAAGGTGAATCACTGCACTTAAATAAGTATCCTATTGTGCTTCTTCTGTCTACCTTATCACTATACCAATCCAAATCAAAATATTCTACTACTCTGTTATTATTTCTTATTTGAAGCAACACTCCATAATCTAACGTCCCCTTAATATACCTAAGTATTCTCTTAACAGCTACCATATGAGATTCCTTAAGTTGCTCCATGAATCTACTCACTAGTCCTACTACAAATGTGATATCTGGTCTACTATTACCTAAAAACCGTAAAGACCTAACCATCTGTCTAAACACTATTGCATCTACTGACTTCTCTTCATCATTTATGATGATTCTAACATTTGGGTCCACTAATGTTGAAACTAAATTGCAATTGATCATTCTGAACTTTCTCAAAATATCCTTTGCATATTTTGTTTGATGTAACAAAACACCCCCTGTAACTTGTGTAAATTTGAGCCCCAAAAAATATGACAGCTTTTCAAGATTAGACATCTCAAACTCAAACTTCATTACCTCCTTAAAGCTCTCAATATCAGACTCATTGATTTTAGTGACCAAAAGATCATCAACATATAAACATACGATTAGTATTTCTACTTCTCCTTTTCTTTGTGATCCAATCTTCTGCTTTACATATACACTATACTCACAATTACACTTATCAAAACCTTATTGTATAAAAAATTCATCAATGCTCTTGTTCCAAGCTCATGGAGCTTGTTCTAACCCATACAACACCTTTTTCAGTTTGAGCACTTTACCTTCACATCCTTTTAATTCAAACCCAAGAGGTTGACATACATATACTTCCTCTTCAAGTGGACCATTTAAGAAAGTTGACTTGACATCCATTTGATACATCGACCTTGCATTCAAGATTGCAAGTGTAGCAACCAATCTTATGGTTTCAATCCTAGCTACAAGTGAGAACACTTCTATAAAATCTAATCCAGCCCTTTGTAGAAAACCTTTTGCAACAAGTCTAGCCTTATATTTTACAATTGACCCATCTAGATTCACTTTTACTTTATAGATCTACTTAACATAAGTTTATTTCTTAATCCTAGGTAATTTTACTAGATCCTAAGTTTGATTTTTCTTAATGGATTGTAATTCTTCCTCCATTGCAGTAATCCACTTGGGATCTTGAATTGCCTGATCAAACGTGATCTATTCAATGTCTGCAAACAATGCCATATGCACTAAGTCCCCTTCTAAGGTGATCAAGTTATTAGGAAGCACTTCATAATCATCAAGTCTTCTCGATCTCCGTCTAATCCTTTGTTGTCTAAGTTTAATTTGTTGATCTTGATCAGCATCTCTACTATTTAAGTCAAATAAAAGTTCATCAATAGTAGTTATTTCACTTGGAACATATGTATCCTTTCGATATGTTATGCTATCATAAACACCACTTTCCCACAGCCATGTCTTTCCCTCATCAAAGACAACATCTCTACTAATAAACACCTTCTTTAAAGTCAGATTGTACAGCTTATAAGCATTAGTAGAATGATAACTAAGTAAGATAGCACATACACTCTTATCATCTAATTTCTTTCTCTTTCATCTGGCACATGACTAAAACAAATACTTCCAAATATTTTTAAATGTTGAATAGAAGGTTTCTTACCCGACCACACTTCCTTTAGAGTCTTATTGACCAATTTCTTGGTAGGGCATCTGTTAAGAATATAGGCTATTGTACCAATTACTTCTCCCCAAAAATATTTAGGCATTTTCTTTATGTTCAACATACTTTGTGCCATATTCATCAGAGTTTTGTTCCTCCGCTCAGCAACACCATTGTGTTCATGTGTATAGGGTGCTATCACTTCATGCACAAGGCCACTATCTTCACAGTAGCTCCTAAACTCATTTGAGATGTATTCACCTCCTCCATCAATTCTAAGGACTTTGATTACCTTGCCACTTTGTTTTTCAACTAAATTTTTAAATCTCTTGAAGATTTCCAAAACTTCATTCTTATTTTGAATCAAGTATGCCCATAGTTTCCTACTAAAGTTATTAATAAACGAAACAAAGTATCAATTACCTCTAAGAGTGGGAGGATCAACTGGTCCACACGCATTTGAGTACATAACTTCAAGAAGATTCGATGTTCTTGATGGTATCTTACTCTGAAATCAATCTCTCGTCTGTTTTCCCAACTGACATTTAGCATACACTTGTTCTTGGATGGTCATTTGAGGAAGACTTAACACCATTCCTTTGGTCTTTGATTTACACAAACTTTTGAAGTTCAAATGTCCTAATCGCATGTGCCATAGCCAATTCTCATTGTCAACCAATGCAGCAAGACTCAAGTGCTTGCTTACCTGAATGTCAACCTTAAAAGTTCTACTTTTATCTAGGTGTGATTTCAGAATCAATCGTCCTTAATCATCGTACAACACCAACTTCTTCTCATGTAAATTCATATTATAAACCTTCTCAAGTAACTACCCTAAACTTAACAAATTATTTTTCATTCGAGGTACATATAATACATTAGTAATATATGAAAACTTTCCATTCCTCTATTTAATGATGATTTTTCCTAACCCTTTAGTGAAGACTATGCTCTTATCAACAAACTTCACCCTACTCTTGTGTGATATATTAAGATCCATGAACCATTGTCTGTTCCCTAACATATGTTTTAAGCACTCGGTATCTAGATACCAGGAGTTAATGTTAGAATTGTTAGACTCAGCAGTGACTATCAATAGTACATGGTCTGATTCACCCTCATCTTACGCATATGCTACTACATCTTCTTAAATCTTTTGTGTTCCTTTAGGATTCCTGCACTCATAAATGAAATGCCAGAATTTCTAGCAATTATAGCATTGGATATGTCTTTTGTCAAACTTCCTTTTGATGCCTCTTCCTCAAGACCCGATAAATCTCTAAGTGTTACTTGGATCAAATCGAAATTGATCACTCGATGGTTCTTGATCACGTCCTTAACTTTAGAAACTCCTTCTACGCCCTCTAGATCTGCCTTTGCCACGTCCTCTTCTACTTTTAAAGGATTCATAACTACTTCTTTTAGTCTATGCTTATAAAGCTTGTTTGGTATTTTTTTTCTGAATTCCTCTCATTCATCCTTTGCTCATGGCCTTTTAGAGAACTTTGCAAATCTTCAAATTTTAAATATGACAATTCTTTTGATTCCTTAATAGCAACCACCATGTAATCAAATCTTGGAGTCATGGTACGGAGAATTTTTTCCACCATCATCAAGTTTGTTAAGTTCTCCTCATTAAACCTCATTTGATTCGTTAATTGCATCACACAGTTACAGCAGTCACCAACACTCTCCTTTTGCTCCATTTGCAATAGTTCATATTGTTTTCTCAATGTTTGCAACCTTACTTTCTTTAATTATTTAGCCCCCTTGTAGCACTTCTTAAGTAAATCCTAGGATTCTTTCGCAGTTTTGGTTGCTATAATCTTTTCGAAGTTTGTAACATCTATACATTGGTGAATATAGTAAAGAGCTTTACAGTCCTTCCTCTTTACTTCTTTATAGGAGGTACGTTGGACATTGGATGCTAACTCCTCTAGTTTTTGCAACCCATAATCAATAATCTCTACTACATCTTGAAACCTAAAAAGAACCTGCATTTGTATACATCATTTGTCATAATTCTTCCCATCTAGAATAGGAAGTGTCATAGCTACATTGCTAACTCCACTCACCATTGAACAGCTATAGGAAATCACTCATGACCCACAAATCTTGACCTTAAAACAAAGCTCTGATACCACTATTGAAATATCAATAGAGTAAACATAGAATGTACACTAAGTATGCATTACTCATTTACTTGCACTTTTATTCACTTTCTTGTTTCTTGGTACACTTATAAATGCACTCTCACACTCTCTTATTTTCTTGTCATTGCACTCTTGGTTTTATGTATTCCAACTATTCACTCACATTCACTTTTACACACACTGCACTGTACACCCTATTTAAGTAGTTATATCACTATTTATACTAGTTAGTTTATTCACTTAACTACCACTTAACCATACACAAATTGTATTATATCTTAACAGTCTAAGTAATTTCAAACTAATTTATACAGGCTTAGGGATTTATTTCATATCCCTTAACAATAGTATAGACTACCAATGAGTCATTAAAAATAGTTCTTAGTTTATCAATAGGCATTATCTCACCCTAAAATGGTGGGAGTCTAACTTTCAAATGAATCGGTCATATTTTAAGGTTTTAGCATGTTTAGGTATGTATCTTAAGGCTTCTGGTGGAATTTCATTCCTCGTTAGTGATTAGAAAAATAGGAAAAAAAGTTAGTCCAATCCTTCAATATGATTCTTATATTATTAGGTTAGAAAGGGGTTGGTTTGTGAGATTTTGTGTTTAAGTAGAAATGGACACTTTACTCAAGTACACTTTAGTGATACATAAGAGAAAGTATGTTGTATAGTATGAGGGACTACCTAGGGTATGTGAAACTTGTGGCTGCATTAGCTACAATAAGTTGACATGCCTAAAAAAAAAATTAGAAAGGAACAAAGAAAGATCTAAATCTCATACCAAAATTTACATTCAATACTACATGTGGTTACACAGGAATTAGCAAAAGGGGTTGGTGTAGGGAGTAGTGAGAGCATTACTGTACACATTAATGATGAAAGTAAGATGGAAGAGACTATCATGAATAGAGTACATGGTAAAAAATATCAAATTAAGCCATAAAGAGATGAATATACATCAAATAAAGAAAATGATTTGAATTCTCAAAAAAGTTAAAGGTTGGATGTATTGACTAATGCCACGTTGGGAAAGGAGAATACAAAGAATGAATTTTATGGTCCCTAAGTTAAAATACAATACAAAAAAGCAGCACCAAAAAAGAAGGAAGTCAATGCCACATAATAGTCTAACGAACATGTCTTAAAAAGGAAATTTTGTCTTTTAGTATCTTAAATGATACTACTGTATCTGGTGAATAACCATAATGATTGGACATCGAAAAGACAATTCAGAGAGTATTATCTCTAAAAGATTTGAATGTACTGGTTGAGAATCCAAAAGATACCTTAAGTACTGCTAGACCCTTAAGTATTAATGAAAAGAAAAAAATCTTCCAGAACCTCTTTCAAGAAACTTGCTCACCAACATAGTCAACCTGCTAGAAGGAGAGGTTCAACTGCAACTGCTCTATAATGGCTTGGACAAGCAGGATCAACATCCTGACAATTGAATCTTAGAGATCCAAGGGAATGGGTATTCAAGGTAGGTCTAGGTCAAAACTCAAGGGATGATACTGCACCTGGCATAGTGGAAGAAAATGCAAGTTCTAGATGTCATGTTCTGGCCAATCATACACTGGCTAAGAATCTTCAATTAGGGCAGTAAGATCATTTAGGTGACCCATCTATGTTTTGTAATAGTGAAGATGCCAATGTATCGAGAAGAACTCTTGAGTAAGGACATCCTACGCAAGTTAGAATGGACATGCAAAATCTTGATGGAGAGAGCCTACCTGTGAGAAATCATTCCCATTGAGATTCAATGCATCCCATTCGTCATCCTAATGATGGAGGAAGGGGACAAAACAATGATAATCACTGCATGGGAAATGCAGATGGTGATGCTTTACGGGACACTATAGCCATGCCAATAGAGAGTGAAGATTAAGTTCTTCAATCAACGATACATTGCACAATATTAGTATAAGATAATGACAGCGATGTACGCATCTAAAGAGATTGACACCCTTTCTTTTGACATGATTCACATTCCATTTAAAGTTCTAGCATGGAATGCCAGGAGGGGTAATTCTGAGAGCCATAAGTGTGCTATTCGTGACCTCAAGATGTGCTATGAAACATATGTGTTTATTATCACAGAAACCAAAATGGTGCATTTGGCAGCTACAAACCTTTGTGATTTTTTGGATTATGATTATGTCACGGGCGGATTCCGTCGCTCGACCCCGTGCGGCACTTAGTGTTCCTAACCTCATTAAGGAAGGCTAAGTTAGCCTATAACACACTCACAATGTTAGAGAGAGAAAGTAGAGAGAGAAACTCTGATAGTATACTGTATTCACTCAAATAACTTGTGTGTTACATCTGAGGGGAATACTCCTATATATACAGAAAGCCTTTACAATCTAATGGTTAAGATCAATTCGATCTAATGGTTACAATTGATTCCCAACTACTACATTCACTTACCTTCACCAACTACTATACAATATTCTGGTCTTCTCTGGAACCTTCTAGAACATTTCATCATCTAGAAGCTTTTAGTGGGCTTGGGCTTTCGTCTTTGGGCCTTAGGAACCTCCTAAGAATGGCCCACTTCAAGAGGTCTGTAACATTCTCCCCCACTCAATCTGGCGACGCCCTCGTCGCTTCTTCATCGTGGAACTGTCGAATCTTGTCTTTAAATTGCCACAGTGCTTCGGCTGGTTCCCAACTGGCCTCACTCTCTGGTCTTCCCTTCCATATTACCATATACTCATGTCTGGGAGTTTGTCTACGTCTCTTTACATGTCTATCAGCTATGATCCCTTCCACTTCCTTATCAAATGAATCCCGTACTCCTATTGGGGCCCTTTGTGATATAGCTCTTATAGGGTCTTCCTCATCTTTGTGGAATGGTTTTAGCATGCTCACGTGGAAAACCGGGTGGAATTTCAGTTTAGGTGGAAGTTCCAATTTGTAAGATACTTGCCCCACTCGTTTCACAATTGGGAATGGACCTTCGTATCGCCTCATTAGACCTTTATGTAGTTGTCCCTTCGTACGTTGTATCAAATGTAACTTAACAAGCACTTGGTCACCTACCTGATATTCCATCGGCCTCCGCTTCTTGTCTGCAATCTTCTTCATTCTCATGATAGCTCGGTTTAAGTATGTCCGGGCTAAGTCATGATTTTCCTACCATTCCTTTGCAAATTTATATGCGGGAGGGCTGGACCACGTATATCCTATTGCCACTGTATGAGGAGTTAAGGGTTGCCTTCCCAGGACAATCTCGAAAGGACTCTGTCTGATGGACTCATTCTTCTGTAGGTTAAACGAAAACTGTGCCACATCTAACAACTTGGTCCAATTATGTTGGTTAGCCCCTACAAAATGCCTTAAGTATAATTCCACTAAGGCATTCACTCGCTCCGTCTGACCATCCATTTGGGGATGCAAACTAGTTGAAAAGTTCAACTCAGATCCCAGAAGTTTGAACAGCTCTGTCCAAAATCTCCCTGTAAATTGCCCATCTCGATCACTCACAATGTTTCTGGGCAGGCCCCAATACTTTACTATATGTTTCAAGAACAACCGGGCAACTTCATCCGCTGGGCACTCCTTTGTTGCTGGGACAAAAGTTGCGTATTTTGAGAACCTGTCTACCACAACCATAATTGTACCATACCCTTCTGATCGGGGTAAGCTTACAATGAAGTCCATGGAAACACTTTCCCATGGCCATTCAGGAATGGGAAGAGGCTCTAGTAGTCCCGGAGTTGCCTTGTGTTCAACTTTGTCTTATTGGCACACGGGACAAGTTCGGACATAGCTTTCAATATCTTCCTTCATGTGTGGCCAAAAATACTTTTCTTCTACTAATGCTTGGGTACGGTGCATTCCTGGATGACCTGCCCATTTGGAATCATGACACTCCTTAAGTATCTCCCTTCTCAGATTCAAGGAATGGGGCACATAAATTCGTTGTCCCTTTGTATATATTAGTCCATTCTCTTGCCAAAATCTCCTTGTCTTCCCTTCTTGACATTGAATCCATAGAGCTTTAGCTTGCTTATCACTCTCGATCCCCTCTTGGATTTTATCAATGAGGTTGGTTTCAGGTTTGCTGATGGCAGCCAACTCAACCCTTTGGCTCAAAGCATCCGCCACAACATTAGTCTTACCTAACTTATGTTCAAGGTCGAAATCAAATTCTGCCAGAAAAACCTGCCATCGGGCTTGCTTGGGCGAGAGCTTCTTCTGAGTCTAAAAATAGCTAGTGGCCATATTGTTAATCTTGACCACAAACTTCCTCCCTAATAAGTAGTGCCTCCATACCCGAAGACAGTGTACTATCACCGTCATCTCTTTTTCATGCACTGGATATCGCTTCTCTGTGTCGTTCAACTTTCGGCTCTCAAATGCTACAGGGTGTCCTTCCTGCATTAAAACCCCTCCAATAGCAAAATCACTAGCATCAGTACATACCTCAAAGGGTTTGCTAAAGTTTGGAAGGAGAAGGACCGGCTCCTTCGTGATTGCCATTTTCAAGGTCTCGAGTGCCTGTTGTCTCTCTGTGCTCCAAACCTAAGGGGTATCCTTTTTTAGTAAGTTCGTCAATGGGCTCGCTATCTTCAAATAGCCCTTAATGAATCTTCTGTAATAATTTACTAAGCCAAGGAAGGATCTGAGCTCAGTAGGTTTGGTGGGTTCCTTCCAATCCTAGATGGCCTGCACCTTTCCTTCGTCCATTCTAATCTTTACTCTTCCCACTATGTGACCAAGGAATGTCACCTCTTCTTGTGCAAAGGCACATTTCTCTATTTTCACATACAGATCATTCCTCCTCAAAGCTAAGAATACTAAGCGAAGGTGCTCTATATGTTCCTCCAACGTCTTGCTATAAATCATAATGTCATCTAAGTACACTACTACAAATTGATCAAGAAAGGGCGCTAAAACATGATTCATAAGTGTGCAGAAAGTAGCCGGGGCATTGGTAAGGCCAAACGGCATGACTAGGAATTCAAAAGCACCGTACCTTGTAACACAAGTGGTCTTGGGTTCATCTCCTTCTGCAATCCTTACTTGGTGATATCTCGAGCGTAAATCCAATTTGGAGAAGTATCTAGCTTCTCCCAACCTGTCGAATAGATCTGATACAAATGGAATGGGATACTTATTCTTTATCGTGACCTTATTTAAGGCTCGATAATCAATACACATTCAGAGTGATCCATCTTGTTTCTTTTAAAAAAGTACGGGAGCTCCAAAAGGTGCCTTTGAAGGCCTAATGAAACCCGCTTCTAGTAATTCCTTCAATTGTCGCCTCAATTCTTCTAATTCTGAAGGTGACATCCTATATGGGACGGCGGCGGGCGGCCTGGCTCTGGGTTCCAATTCTATCACATGGTCTACCTCCCTTCTTGGTGGTAACTTCTTAGGTAACATTGGTGGCATTATATCTTTAAATTCTCCCAATATTTCCCCCACTTGAGGTGGAACACTTCCTTGACCACTAGTTTCTTCCCTAACTTTTAAGGCAGCCAAGTAAGTGACTTCATTCTTCTTGAGTCCCTTTTCCAATTGCATAGCTGAAAGGAATTTGGTGGCTTGGCCTACCTTTCTTACTACAGGTACCACGCATTGCGAGTTGTGATCAAGTACACAAATGCAGTTAGCTCGTGGTACGATAAGTGCATCAATGCGATCCAAGAAATCCATCCTGATCACAAACTTAAAATCATCCATTGGCACTATTTCAACTATCTCCTTTCCCTATCAACCCCCAATACGGAGCTCTATCCCCCTGGCTACTCCAATAGTGGGAACTTCTTTTGAGTTCACTGTTTTGAGCCATGTTTTGGTCTCCTCCACTTTTAACCCCAACTCCTTTGCTGCCATATCAGAAATAAAGAGATGAGATGCTCCTGTATCTACAAGGGCATTAAGTTTCTTACCTGCTACCGATACTTCGATATACATCAATCCTTTTCTTTCATTAACTTGAGACTTCATAGCACTGAGTAGACGAACTGACCCTAACTGGGCCTCATCCCCATCATCTGAGCTTTCACCTGTTACTAATGCCTCCAATCTCTCTTTCTTCGGACACTCCCTGGCATAATGGGGTCCATTACAGAAATAACATTTCAATTCACGGGGTTTCCATCTTTCCCCATCTCTCCCTTCACGAGTTCTTCCTCGATCGTTATCTCTTTCTTCAGCTTTGGTTTTTCCTTTGGAAGAACTCCCACTCCTCTCCCTTTCAACTCCCCCTTTCCATCTTCCCCCTGTGGTCTTAGGATCAGTCTTCCGAAATTCCATTAGGCCTTAGCAACTGCTATAGCCTTAGAAATGTCTTCCATTCCCCTTCACTCCAGCTCTAATTTAGCCCAGGGCTTTAAGCCATCCACAAACATCACCAAAGCATCTTCTTGGTTGAGGTCTGGGATCTCTAACATCAATTCTGAAAATTCCTTTACATATTGCTTTATGTCACCCTTATGGGTTAGGTGACGCAATTTCACCTTTGCTTCCTTAGCAGCATTTTGGTGGGAGAATTGACCCTTCAACTCTTGTACAAAGCCATCCCAGGTGATGATATCAGCAGCCCTCTTGCGCCACCACACCATGGCTGAGTCTTTCAGATACATGGCAGCAGTACGTACCTTTCCAGCATCATCTAAGATTCCCACAGCATTGAAGTATTGTTCCACTCCCCATAAGAAGTTATCTACTTCTCGAGCAGACTGCATCCCGCTAAAGTGCTTTGGTTTTGGGATATCAACCCTATGGCCAGTCTGGAGGGTCATTCCATTTGCAACAGCGATTCGGCAAGCCGCCAATTGCGTCTTGAGATCTTCAATCTCTTGACGCATGGTCACTACCATTGCATCAATCTTAGCTTCATAGGCTTCTTCCTTAGTTTCTAAGGCCGTAACTCGAGCTTGGAGAGCATCACCCTTCTCTCCAATAACATTTCCATGCTGCCTAAGCTCTTCTACAGCCCGATTCAGTGCTCCCTGCAATTCTCCTCGGAGTTCTTCCTCCATTTCCTCAAGACTGCCTTGAGACTCATCAAATTGTTCCTTGGCCTCAGCAATGCTCAACTCTGCCTTATCCATCCTACTAAGGAGAGAGTTCAGTAAGTCCTGAGACCTAACCCTTTGCCTGGTAACACGACGATCATCATGGTCAGCCAACACATCGACCATTGAAGCGTTGTTGTCTCCTTTAGATGACATCTTCTCCACAATCAATTCCTTTTTCAAGCTCTGATACCACTTGTCACGAAAGGATTCCGTCGCTCGACCCCGTGCGGCACTTAGCGTTCCTGACCTCACTAAGGAAGGCTAAGTCAGCCTGTAACACACTCACAATGTTAGAGAGAGAAAGTAGAGAGAGAAACTCTGATAGTATACTGTATTCACTCAAATAACTTGTGTGTTACATCTGAGGGGAATACCCCTATATATACAGAAAGCCTTTACAATCTAATGGTTAAGATCAATTCGATCTAATGGTTACAATTGATTCCCAACTACTACATTCACCTACCTTCACCAACTACTATACAATATTCTGGTCTTCTCTGGAACTTTCTAGAACATTTCATCATCTAGAAGCTTTTAGTGGGCTTGGGATTTCGTCTTTGGGCCTTAGGAACCTCCTAAAAATGGCCCACTTCGAGAGGTCCGTAACAATTGCATGCCCTACATAGAGGTAAAAGGGATGAGTGAGGGTATTCTGGTCATGTGGAATGTTGAAACAATGACAATTCATTCTCATCATATGTTTTGACAACAAGTTCTCATGGAAATACAAGTATGAAATGCTTCTTTTTCTTAGTTTCTCTCTACTATATATGTTAGTCCAATTAGGAGTACTAAGCTCTTGCTATGGAATGAGCTTTGTGAATGAGTTGATAAAATATCTAGTGCTTAGGTGCTCATGGGTGATTTTAATGAAATCCTTAGTAGAGATGAAAAATGGGGGGGAGTAAAAGTTAACCAAGAAGGTGCATGGGAATATCAAAGCTGTATGAACTTATGTCATATGGCCAATATAAGCTTTGTAGGGCTAAGATTTTCTTGGTTAAAAAGATCCAAAAATCTATCAAATCTGATACAAACTCAACTCAATAGAGTGTGAGCCAACTATACTTAGCGGAGTTCTTTTCTAGAAGCAAAACTATTCCATCTTTGCTCCAACCAGTCAGACCACCTACCAATTTTATTGAATACTTAGCCCTCTTTAGGCAATGTAAGGGAGAGGTCTTGTCCTTTTCGGTTCCAACCAATGTAGTTGGAACACCTAGATTTTAAGAATATAGTGGCTAACTTTTGGCAACATCCATCCTTTAACTATTTTAGCGATCTCAATGACTTTGTAAAGTGCATAAAGGAGTGGAACTGAGAGGTGTTTGGTTTTATCCTAACAAGAAAGAAGAAAACACTTGAGAAGCTTAAGTGTATCCATTAGAGACGATTTTAGAATCCAATACAAAATCTCATTAATAGAGAGCATAGCTTATAAGACGAGCTCTCTTAGATTCTGAAACAAGAACTACTTTGGGTAGCCAAGGTAAGAGCCAATTAGGCCATTAATGGAGAGTGCAACATTAGATATTTTCATATTAGTATGATTTCTTAAAGAGTAAAGTCTAGAATTAGGGTATCTTTGATTTGATAAGGAATTAAATAAGCACCATGTTGGAAGTGTAGCAAATTTTTGTGAGCTTCTTTAGCTCTCTTTACACCATAGAACATTTGTTTGTTTAGAGAGAGCTTAGTAACTGGCATAGCAATCAAAAGAGTCTGAATAGGGAGACTGTGACTTCCTTAGCTAGCTTTGGACCTACGGTGACATTAGAAAAGCTCTATGGTGTATTGGCAACCATAAGTCACTAGGGATAGATGGCATTCATGCAAAATCCTACAAGAAGTGTTAGGACTCAATAGGAGGCAAGGTATGTAACTTAATCCAGAATATCCTTCGATTAAGTGTCACATCGCAACAACTAAATGAGACTCTCATTGTCTTCGTTCCTAAAGTTATGGGCATAAATAAGATGAAGGATTTCCACCTTATCAGCCTTTACACCACCATATATATAATCATTAGTAAATACCTAGTCGGTAGACTCAAGCCGTTACTCATAGACCTAATAAGTCCGGAGTAATCGAGTTTCATTCCAAAAAGGGCGGTAAAAGACAATATGATCCTATTTCATGAGATTTTGCACTCAATGGGTAAGAAGTCTAGTTGTAAACAATGGGTGGCTGTAAAGCTTGATTTGGGAAAAGCATATGACGACATGAAGTAGGACTTCATTAGGTTTGCTCTCCAAACTCTTAATTTCCCCCTAAGTTGGATTAAGTTGATTGGCTCATGTATGACATCAGTGTTATACCATAATATGATTAAGTATATTTATTTTGATTAAATTTGAATCATTTCATTTGTGAGGAGCTGGATGAGAAGAAACTCTCATGTCTGCTTGATCTTTAATGACTCCATGTTAGCACCCTTTATTGCTAGCACAAGCTTGAGACAAGGTAACCAGTTATCACCATATTTATTTATCATTGGTATGGAAATATTGAGCAAGATTATCAACGTGATGGTTTGTTTGGGAAATTTGAAACCCCTATATGTTAGATGTATAGATATTTGATTATCTCACCTTTTCTTTATAGATGACCTACTATTGATAAGGGAAGCAACATCATAAAATGCTTGGGTCATGATGGACATTATGTAAAGATTTGGAGATGTATCAGGGTAAAAGGTAAATTACCCCAAATCTTGCATCCTGTTCTCTCGCAACACTCTACCAAGAGTGAAAAATGATATATCTAGGATCTTTGGTATTCGTCCTAATTTGAACTTCGGCAAGTATCTGGGTATCTCTGTTCATGAAGATGGGAAATTTAAAAGTTCTAACTTCAATTTCATCTTAGGAAAGATGAGGCGAAAGTTAACTAGTTGGAAAGCCAATCTATTGAGCATGGCTTGATACGGACTCGTGGATGAACACATAAATCCAATATCATGCGTAACCAAAGAGGTAGGTCTAAGCTACAAGATGGCTTGAAAAGTAAATAATAGTTGAGGGTGAACATGGGTTCCTGTATACCGATGATGGATATAACTTACCAATGCCTTATACGAGCTCGAGTTACACTTGATATGATGTACAAGTATGGTCGGAGGTCACTCGCCACTAGTCCACGCTCGAATGGGTTAGATAAGAATAGCTTAAGAGTAAGTAAGAGAACGCTTAGCTCAAGAGAGGGTAAAAAGTTTAATGTATTCTTCTGTATATTCTATTATGGCTATTACATTATGTGATTATTTATAGTATCCTGCTAGAGTAAGTTCTACGTTATAGAAAATTACAAAAATAAATCCTTATTTGCAAAAAAGAAGGAAAATAATTTATAGGGAAAATACGAAATCGTGCATAGCGAATGTCCTCTGTCAGAAAGGAAAGTATAGTTGTCAAAAAGGATAATGCGTGCGTGTTTTACTATGCAATTCTAATAGTATTGTGAGCCGATCAAAGGCAGGCCTCTATTTAGGTATGTTCGACGTTAGAAGTTCAGTAACTTGACTGTTGGGGCTGGACTGGGATTAGCTTAGGGACGGCTCACAATAAGGTTAGCTTTAGATGATCGGCTCTTGACAGTTATTAGCTTGGCCTCGAGATCGTAGAGATTGCTGTATTCAAATTTGGTGCTTGGATTAGTGTTTAGCGAAGGGTTCAGTTTGGCATGTTGGTTAGTTACCTCAGTAAGACTTTGGATAGCATGGAGAGTGAAGTAGCTTGACAGATTGGATTAGGGTAAGCATTGCTCCTCGGCACTTAATTTGCCTCGGACAGCTTGGTGAACCACATGAGAGAGCCCTCGGGCTCGAGAGTGTGTAATCGATCCTTGATCTCTATCATGGCTGATCATAAGTTGTTAGCTACTATTACCCTAGAAGGAATCACAAATTATTACTCCTAAGTGCTGTCCATGATGAAGAACTTAATTACAAAGTTAGAAAAAATCAATAGAGATTTCATCTAAAGGGATAAGTAAACCCATAAGAAACTACATTAGATAAACTAGGAGAAATTTAAGCTCCCAAATGAATACAGAGGTCTAGGAATTATGGACCTGAAATAGGTAAACTAAGCGAATTTTATAAATTTAGCCTAGTAGCTCAAACGGAAAAAAATTCTGTAGACATCCTTGATGAAGTAGAAGTATAATATGCAGTTAAGAGGATAAAGGAAGAATAGGGACTCTACTCTATTTTTAGAATTGTAGAAAGATAGCAACTAGTGCAATACCCCTTATATGCTAAGTGACGGAATTCTAAATCATCGATATGTTTTTTAGTATAGCGGCTCAAGGCACGTTAGAACTCTAAAGTTAAGCTTGCTTAAGCTAAGTTAATCCTAAGATGTGTGACCTCTTGGGAAGCTACTATATCAAAGGATAAAACTGTGCAACACTCTATGCTAAAGAGGATAATACCTCGGTGGGAAGAGTTTTAGTCGATCTCATTACATATGGTATTAGAGTACTTTACCAGCTAGAAGAGTAAGTCCCTATCTAGTAGTAGTCTTGGACCTACATAACTAAACTAATGAGGATGTTAGTTTTATAAGAGAGTCAGATTGTAATAACCCTTATGTGCTAGGTAACAAAATTCTAAATCATTGAGGTACCTCTTGGTATAGTAGCTTTAAGCACATTGGAACTTTAAAGTTAAGGGTACTCAAAATAGGTCAATCATTGGATGGGTAATCTCTTAGGAAGTCGCTTTACTAGGGGACAAAAATATGTGACGTTACATTCAATCGATCTTGTTACAATTAGCTATATCACAAGATTCACATGAAGATAAAAAATGGGATGATTGTATGGTATTGGAGAGACATTTGGTCAAATAGGGAGCCAATAAGAAGTCCATACCGTCTTGGTTGCAAGGACCTATAAGTAAATATGATAAGAACCTAACTATTCATCAAGTCTAGGATAATGAGCGAGGTTAAAAGGAGGATATTATTGGATATCCACTAGATGATTGCATCTTACAGAGGTTGGGAGTCATAGCTCTTAACCCTCGAGAGGAGGAGGAAGATAAAGCGATATAGGCTTATGAGATTGATGGTGGTTTATCTACAAAATTAGTTTATGCACAACTGATGATTGAGAAATACCTGGAGCAGGAAGAAAATGGGACTTGATATGAAAATTGCCAGCTAACCTAAGCATACGACTCTTCGTATGGAGAATTCTACATAATGGGCTTATGATAGGTGACAATCTCTAAAAATGAGGAGTACCAATTAATACCATCTATTCTCTTTACAACAGAAAGACTGAAATGACACAACATGTTTTCATCAATTATAGATAGATAAAAGCAACATAGTATGGGTTAAATATAGCTTTGCAATACAAGGTATTTTCATTGGAAGACTTGGTAACTTAGATTGAGAAAAATACCAAGAGGGCACAGTTGAATTTGAAGCAAGCAACCCCAATCCCTCCCCTCCCCCCTCCGCTAACAAGTCCTCATTCTGTATGCTCTGAGGAACATTTAGAAGGTGAGAAATAATAAAATCTTTAGGTAAGAAAGGGAGGAAGAGGATTGTATAGGAAAGATTAGAAGAGAAGCTTCAAAGTGGTGGATGTTTAATAGAAGAGAAAAATTGAACCTAAAATACATAAGTTTACATCTGCCAGACCCCCATATCAAACCAGGATCGGTTAAAATTGCTATCGATGAAGCTGTTTTAGAGAACCAAAGCATTGTTGGACTAGGTGCTATTTGCACAAACCATGAAGGTGTGGTTCTTTGGGCACTCCATAAGTAGGACATTGGTTTATCACCCATGGAGGCAGAATTAAGAGCGATCCAAGAAGGTTTATGCTTTGCTCGTCAAAGGGGACATCAGAATGTGATCTGTGTATTAGATTCACAGCAAGTTATAGATTAGCTATATAATAATAAGATTGATTTGGATAGATGCCATACCATCCTATAGAAAAGTAAGGAAGCTCTAACTTTTCTTGATCAAATTTCTCTATGTAAGGTCGCCTGTGAGAATATTGCTGTCTTTGATATGCTCGCTAAACAAAGACTGCACCATCCTTCTATAGTGTTTTTTTGTAGACCATTTACCTTTATCTTTTTATGGTGGTTGTTACTCATAGCAAAGACTCTTTAGCTCATATAAATTATGTTGCAACAGATGATACTACTATAGTAATAGACGAAAGCTAGTTTTTTTATTTAGTTTGTAGTTGTTCCATTGCTTGTGAACTTTAGTTTGTGGTCTTGCCTTTTTTTAATATATATTTCTTCACCAGAAGAAAACAAAAAATAGACAAGGAAATGGACAAAGGAAACTATGATCATTTTTTAACTAAATCAAGCAAATTAGCAGTAAAAAAAAAAAAAAAACTATATTTTTCAATCTTGTGTTACCATTTGGTTCAATTTTTTATCTACCCCTAAAACTAGTCACGCATAACGTATCCATAATAATTATTTGATTATTCAATAAAGAGATAAATACATTGAATTCCTCTATGTATCTCCCGAAATTTATTCACGTGTTTTATGTTTTAAATAAGTTATTTAAGTCCTTTATGCTAATTCAAAAATTAAATTAAGCACTCCATATTTTGAATGTATTGTTTGAGTTTTCTACATTTATGTTATCACATCTAGGAGTTCTTCTACAAGTATTCCAATATTATATAGCCATATACATAAAAGCGATACTCAAACAAATGGCGTAAGTATAGTAAAGTTAAATAAACTTCTAAAAATAGGGGATTTGAATGGATTTTGGGATACATATAAAAGATTTAAGTTGCCTACTTAAAATATAAAGGATTTAGTTGAAATTTGGCTCAAACATAAAGTATTTTTGCTATACTCAAATAAAAATTGCTTGAGGGGAACACACACATTTAAGCTAACATATTGTATAACTAAAATCATTCTCAAAAGAGTTTAAGTTATACAATTAGGTGACCAAATTTAGGCGAGTATAATGAACTCAACCCACTAACAAAGGGTACTCCATGTTCTGTACCATTGGTCTCTCCTTTACATGTATAATCACTAGATGTGCAATATTTTAGTGTTCGATACATGAAGTATCAGAATTTGATACCACAAACTACAATCTTATTCAAGATTGGAAATTATAGGATTGTTAGGTAGGATATAAAGTACATGGAAAACTATAGTAAGTAAAGAGTGCCCATCAGTTTCTAGATTAGGGGTTGATATTCATTATTTATTATTAACTATTATAGAATTTATTAAGTCTAATTTATCTCAAAATTCCACTTACACCATTAAACAAATGGCATGCAAGGGTTCATAATTCATAGCATTTAAAGACTATAGAATAAATAGTAATAATTTTATCTTTCCATCTAGTAATTATTAGCTATTACGGGATAGAATATTGAGCAAAAGTGCAATTAAACTAGGCAATAGCTAGTTAATGATTATTGCATTCCTTCCTATTTAGCCAAGTGAATCTACCATAATTTTTTGATAGCTCATGTGTTTGGAGAAGAAATATCTTTACCTTTTATTTTCATTAAGTTAGAATGGATGTAATGTATAACTAAATCATGTATGTCTTTAAGTCTCCAACTTTATAAATGCAAGCAGAATCACTAGATTCCTCTACAATTAGAAGTACTCCAAACGAGGATTTAAAAATGAGTCAAATTTTTGAAAATAATTAAATAAATACTTTAAGGAAAACGCCCATTTTAGACCACTCAAGGTTAATACAAAAGATTTATTGTTGAATAATCATCCAAAAACATGAAAATAAACTTTTATGCTTTTGTGAAGGAGAATAATCATAAATAAAACCTCTCATATGGGTATGTAAGTGAACTAAGTATTCTCACGTAATATTCACTCAAGTTCGAGCCTTATACTATTTAGCTTTACAAGCTCTCAATCTATCGTCGAGTTCAAATTTTAGTTGAGTCATACTCAAGTCTAAATATCAATTATATTTTTAATAGAAAAAATAACAAATCGAACGTAATTGAATTTAATGAAGTCTTTAAGTGCCTCATTTTACGTCTAGCTCGAGCTACAACTCAACAATGTGTCATGTTAACTCGACTCATATGAAACCCTAATCTAAGATACTAATTAAGTACAAATATATATATATCCTAAACTGTAAAGGTATAGATTCCATCTCTCTAAAACTTTTAAAAATATATAAATAACTTTGAAACCATGTTATGATTAGGCCAATAAAATAGAAGAAGAAATTAGAGTCCTTGAAAGATTACATATGAAACAACATCTTACATTGCAAAGACACTTGCATCCTCATAGTTTTAGTTTTTGTAGTTAGTAGTAACTGAATGTAACAAATAGGTGTCACATTAATGAGGAAAGATTTAATAGGTTAATACATACTACATGTTATGTACATACCGTATGTAAATATCAATAAGTTGTTGACATAGAAAATATATACAAATCATGCATGATAATTAATTTATTAATTATTCTTTTCATTATAATTCTTATTAATATTTACATAGTATGTATACATAATATATGACATGTAATACCTATTGAATCATTTTTAGATATTAGTATTGTAATTGCAAGCAATAGGTGAAAAAAATAAAGTAGTATAAATGGGAAAAAATAATACAAGGGAGAATCATCCTCTTCTTCTACCAAAACTCTAGTTTTTTGAGAGCATCCCTAGTGCTCGAAACCCAGATTAAATTTCTTCTTCATTGACCCATTACTACCCCACAAAAGTAAACCTTAATAGTTAGTAGAAATAATAGAACACTCATAAAAACACTTAAAATCATATTATCATATAGATTTGATCTAAATAGGTTTGTATACACAAATAATCCTTAGTAAAAAAAAAAAAATCTGGAGCAAACCTTAATTCTAGTTGCAAGAGAAATACGAAAAAGAAAGGAAGAGAAAGAGAGATTGAAGAGTACCTTTTTCAACAAAATGACAAGCGGAGAGAGAAAGTGACGTTATATTTTGAAAAGTCAGAGTCGTTTTATCTGAATTCATGGTAAAGTCTTAGGTTGATTGTGGATGAGGCCTTTCAGGCTATCAACCGGTGTTTTTAAATCATTGCTAAAATGATAAGACTGTTGCAAAAAGGACCATATGTAAATAATAATGGCTTTAGGGCTTTAGGAATAGTTTGGAGTGTATATATATATATTCTTAAAAAGTCATTGGGATGTGAAACTCAAGCTTAATTTGATAGTTTACTAATCAGGTACAAATATATATATATATATCCTAAACTGTAAAGGTATAGATTCCACCTCTCCAAAACTTTTAAAAATATATAAATAACTTTGAAACCACGTTATGATTAGACCAATGAAATAGAAGAAGAAACTAGAGTCCTTGAAAGATTATATATGAAACAACATCTTACATTGCAAAGACACTTACATACTCAAAGTTTTTGTAGTTAGTAATAACTGAATCTAACAAATAGGTGTCACATTAGTGAGGAAAAATTTAACAGGTTAATATACACTACATATTATGTACATACAGTATGTAAATATCAATAAGTTGTTGACATATAAGATATATATAAATCACGCATGATAATTGATTTATCAATCTTTCTTTCATTATAATTCTTATTAATATTTACATAGCATGTATACATAATATATGGTATGTTATACCTATTGAATCATTTTTCGATATTAGTATTATAATTGCATACAATAGGTGAAAAAAAATAAAGTAGTATAAATGGAAAATAATAATACAAGGGAGAATCATCCTCTTCTTATACCAAAACTCTAGTTTTTCGAGAGCATCCCTAGTGTCGAAACCTAGATTAGATTTCTTCTTCATTGACCCATTGCTACCTTACAAAAGTAAACCCTAATAGTTAGTAGAAATAATAAAACACTCATAAAACCACTTAAAATCATATTATCATATAGATTTGACCTAAATAGGTTTGTATACACAAATAATCCCTAATAAAAACAAATCTGGAGCAAACCCTAATTCTAGTTGCAAGAGAAATACGAAAAAGAAAGGAAGGGAGAGTGAGATTGAAGAGTACCTTTTTCAACAAAGTGACAAGCGGAGAGAGAAAGTGATGTTATATTTTGAAAAGTCAGAGTCGTTCTATCTGAATTCATGGTAAAGTCTTGGGTTGATTGTGGACGAGGCCTTTGAGGCTATCAATTGGTGTTTTTAAATCATTGCTGGAATGATAAAACTGTTGCAAAAAAGGACCATATGTAAATAATAATGGCTTTAGGAATAGTTTGGAGTGTATATATATATATATATATATATTCTTAAAAAGTAATTAGGATGTGAAACTCAAGGTTAATTTGATAGTTTAAAAAATTTATTCATATCTATCCAATAATTCAGGATGCCTAAATAAAATTTACCCATTATAAAAGTGATATCAAGTGGCACTATATATCAACTGTCTCCTTCATATGAATTTGTATGAGGGATGATTAAGATATGCCCACGAGGGGAGTAACATGCAATTTGGCCTGGCTTCCATTGTCGCTTCTTTGTCAAGAGCCCCACTAGAATTAATTGTGGCCAAGCAGACCCCGGATCACATGGCCGTCGCACCACTTAACAACTTAAGATTAGCAGATGTCGGATTCAAAAATAGAAGAATAAGTTGAGTAGGGGACTTAAATATGAAAAATGGGGAAATAATAATGAAAGGAAAAAGCACAAACCCGGGACAAGTACTATATGAATCAAAACGAATTACTTGGGGGGCCTTTAGAAAAACAAAAATGAGAACAGGAGCATTCAATGTTGTCTTATGGAACCGACGAAACCAGGAGGAACAATCTTAATGGATAGTGTTGGTTGGACAGAGCACATAGTTGGGGCAAGACCTTGTGATCTGTGGGTACTTTATCATTAAAGTAGGACAATCTCTCATTGGTTCATAAAAGAAAAACAGAACATACAGAGGGATAGCATCATATGCTATTTATATATGTATAAAAGTGTTCTAGTGCTCAAAGTTTCTTCCGGCACCAGGTTTGCATATCCATACTTATCATCCCAAATTTCATACGATCCCGTTTGATAAAAGTAATTTTCTTGTTCTTTTCTAATCCTTGCATACATAGTATTATATAATTGACTGATATACATATAGATGCATACTTATATAATAATAAATAAAGGGTTTTGAGAAGCATATATCTGCACCAATATGCTAGTGAATTTGTTCAGTTTTACTACTGAGGTTTTTCATCCGTATTTTTCAGTAAACGAATCCGCTTAGTTTAAAGAATTATAAGTTATCCCCATAAGATCTTATGAATAGCCACCATTAGTAGAAAAATTTAAAATTTTTGAAAGTTATCAAGAATTGATATCTGTTTTCCTCGGGTTTATATTGTTACTAAGGTTTTAAGGTAAACATGCAATATGAAACAAATTGGATATTGCAAATACTACCTAAACTATAGTTGTAAGTTTAATTTATTATCTGAATTTTAACTAGTCAAATTTTATACTTAATTAAAACTTTTTCTCTCATTATTATTATTCACTATATGTACATATAACACATATCTTATTTTAATTGATGATCAAACTAAGTAGTAAAGATGTTACCAAAAAATTCAGTTAATTATCAGATTTGAGAAATTAAGAATTTAAATAGTAAATCAAACTTTGGTCAGACTTCAGGTATTATTAACACGTTGCCCAACAAAGTGTGATAACATGAGTGATGGAGATCCATAATAATCCATGCCTTCTTATTAATGCAAATTGCCTACAAGGAACTAATTCCGATGAATAAACCGAATATAATAATGGGGCGAAGTCGAAAAGGTTAGGTCATTAGTTACCAGCGTCAACGGAGGGAGCATGGAGGGAATTAAGTTAAAATAAAACAGTAAACTATAATGGCAGCTTGCAGTTGCAGACCAACACAGACAAATCCTTATTATTCCATAATGGGACATGTTCACGTGCATTGATCGCCACACGTGTACTCTATCACCATTGGTCTTCCCTTTTGAACTTTGAATAACTTTTTTATGTTTTACCCAACCACTCTGATTTTCGTGTGTGTATATATGTATATATATAAATACTGTTCAAGAAGTTATATATAATTAATAATTGGATTGATTACATATATATATATATATGTATATATATTATTTTGAGACTCCTAGGTACAAGACAAAACTATGTGCGTGGATCTATTTTTCCAAATGTGACAATAAATAAATAAATAAATTATTTACGCGTTTCCGTATAAATAAACTTCTTACCTTGCAACTAGCCATGATGAACCTTTCTTTTGGTATAGTTTTATATTTTTACGAAAGAGTAGAAGATAACCCTGTATTTTCTATTCTAATATAAGAATCATGATCATTTTTTTTTTTATGGATTATGAGTAACCTAACCAATAGGATGAACGCTCAACAAATTATAGTAAAAGAATAGAAAATAAAACCATAATCATGGTTAAAGATCTCAATATTTCAAACTCATAGCTCAATTCAGTAGAAATCATGTTAAAATATTCAATTTAGACGTAAAGCTTTTTGAAAAGATTTTTTTAGTTTATTTTATTTGCATGACCACCTTTAGACGTAAAACGTAACACAGATAACACTATGTAAAAAATGCATATAACGAGTTGATATCCTAAATATTTTTTAGAAAAAAAATGGAAGTACGGTATAAGATTTTCTAAGATTTTTGTCAAGCATTATAATACTACAGAGTCCAATAATCTTATTACATTAATATTTTATGATATAAAGTGAGTCATCAATTTTCCCATTAAAATATTGATCTGATTGCTGTACACCATATATGTTCTTGAAAACGTATGGCATGACATGTACCTAGGAGAATAAGCCATTATTCTAGCACGAAAATCCACAATAAAAACGAAAAGATGAGGCCCTCGTGCAAACATCAAATCGTCGACAAAGAAGATCACTAGACCATGGTAAATGTGTTTTGTCCTTTTATATTTAATTTCAACCTTAAGAATTCTTATTTGTTCAATGAATCATATGATGATTGATTATAGATTAGCATGTATTAAACATTAAGTACATTTCCCTGCACATATGTTAGGAAAAGGTACAATCAACACGACAATAATTAGGATACAATTAGTCAAATTTCGACAACCCAACTTTCTTCGTATCTAGACTTTTGAGCTTTTCGTTTTTCTTTTCTTTTCTTTTTTTTTGGGGGGGGCGGGGTGGGGTGGGCTACCTTTTTGGTTAAAATGAAAACAAAGAAAACGAGTACTTACCAAATGAAAATCGAATTGAAAACTACTGTAAGAAGATATTTCGTGTCTTAAATTCCTCCTACTTTAATACCTTTTTTGTTTTTCCTCTTGATAAAATTAGAAAGATTAGCATCCATGATGCACGTATTTACCAGAAATACAACATATAAAATAAATGGATAAAAAATAAAGAGAGTAGTGTTGTGGGATTAGAGTAGTTATTTTAGGTATAAACGAATTTCTATAACCGCTTATTTAAATATTCAGTCTAATAAAAGGTAAATTGATTTTTATAAAGAGTGTGTCATGACTAGTAATATTAGCCTCAGATCAGTAGTTATTTTAATCATAGTAGATGGTTAATGATTAAAGAGAAAATCGGATTTGATTGAAAATCTAAATTTAATAGCATTAATCATGATCTTTGATGATATGGAAAAGAGCATTGGGGAAATTAACCTCCTTGGCTTTTAGTATCAATCCATATATAATATATGTGGTTCTTACGTTAATTATGAAATATATTGATTCTTTCACATAATATTAATAAAATATAGCAAAAACTTATGTATTTATATAACTTTAAAAGTTATTGTACCTTTTGCTAATAATACCTTTTCGCCATTATATATATTTTTTGTATATGTTCCACTTATTCTTTTCATTATATAATGTATTCATATAAGAAGGATCATCGCTAGTCACATGAAATTATGGTATCTAAGATATATATATATATATGATTATATAGTCGTATTATCCTAATATTTAAAATAACTAGCGAATATACATAGTTATATATTAATTGTGATAATTTTTTATACCAGACTTAACCAACAGATGAATAACTTGATTTTTTTTTTTTTTTTTGAAGTAACAAGTGAATAAAATTGATGAACCCGTGCAATCGATTTGTCAAAAGCTGCTATGAGTTGATAATTATATGCGGTAAGAAAAACTAGTAGGGGAAAAGCACTAAGATGATGTTGCATCTTTTGTGTCCGATCCTTTTCAGAGGATTTCTTCATGGATATTTACTTTCCCTCGTGTCGGCATCTAATCCGGCCTTTTATGGCACCTTAAGACAAAGCTTTCGAATTCACAAAAAAGTCAAGCAAATCAGCTCAGCCGATCAGATCATTAAAAATTTAAAATAAATAATCATGTCCTATTAAGGTTAAATTATTATGTACAGTTCTTCATCAAACCCATTTGATTAGACCAGATTCTAATCATAAACCACACCCTTTTGGTTTTGGCCGCCCTATATATTTATATATATATATATATATGACACGGATTTATTCGTCCAGTGTCGACACCACTCTTTCTTTACATATTGCAGTTTTTTGGGGCCAATAATTTTGATTGGATCTCTTCTGTTCTGTTTCGTTCTACCACTCATTTTTATTTTCTAAAATTTAGACAGTTAAATTTATAGTTTTTTTTAATGATTTAAATTTAAAGAAGTATAAATTAAAAATGAAATATATGACAACATTGATCTCATAAAAAGTAAAACTGGACAAAAAAAAAAAAAAAAAAAAATCATACGAATCTAACAAGGCCATCTCCTATGGACCAATAAATTCTGGCGATCATTAATGGCATTGTGATCAAGACGTGACCTCCTAGTTTCAAAAGACGGTTCTAAACCAAATTGATTCAATGGCTCTTTTTTTTTTTTTTCTTTTTTTGTCAAATACCTAAATTTGCCATCTGTTTGAGGTCATACAAATGCCCATGTAACACTTTATTTTTTTTATTTTACAATAACTCATGCAAATATTTTTTCACCTATTAATATGTTTTTAGAGATTCTCATTTTGGCATTATTCTATGTTCTTTTATCTTTACTCACTGCCTACTGCAGATGTTTAGCTGGATTATATTATTTTGGATATTTATTTTCTTATTATTAGTTTTGATATTTTTATATCTAATTTGTCATTTCTTGTTATGATACTTTATTGTAGTATTGCCGACATGAAGGTATTGTCAATATAGGATGGTGGTAATTAAGATATCATTTTCCTTATTATTATGAATAAAAATTATTATTGTCATCTATATATATATATGTATGTATATGTGTGCGTGCGTGTTTTCTCTATACTTTTACTTCATCATACTTTTTATGAATTTATGTGTTATCTCACTTATATTAAGTTTTATTTAGATTTTTATCTTTCTATATTTGGTTCTCTGATCGGCTAAACCTAAGCCATAATGCCACTAAAAATTATCACTCCTCAAACTAAAATGGGCATGCCAACTCCTCGCATATCCTTGTTGTCTAAGTGCAAGTATACCTTCGAGAGACTATGCACCACTTTTCTTCTTTACTTATAGTCTTAGTCGCACCTGAAATGACCTTCAACAAGTCCTACAAATTGATGAGCTATAAAACTCAAAAGGTAATAGGCTATCTAACAATCACATGTGATCTCATAGTACCTATATATATATATATATATATATATATATGTATATGTATGTGACCTTTCTTTTTTGTTTTTTATGCATGTATGTGTATGTGAGAGAGAGAGCGCGCGCCCCTCCCCCCTCCCTCGAGCAGGGGGTGGTTTTGGGGGTTTGGTGTAGCATCTTAGGGCAAAACTAATATTCATTAACTAAAATCACACTAATCTTTTAGTATTGTATACCAATTATATCAATAGTGGTCTAGTGCTTTCATAAATAGTTATATCTCATATCATAATATGATTATGTCACATTAATAGTTTCTCTTTGAATGCCTCAACTTGTATCAACTACAATTCTATTATGTTGATGATCTGCTTATCCACAACTAAGATGATATATTCGAACCACAATGAATGCATAATTATCCAATTCATTACTCATCTATTGGATAGGTTATGACCTCAATGTCAACCACAAAGCACATACAACATCTCTTTAGGCCACGTTGACTTACGAACATAGCCAATCAAGCAAAGGTATATATGGTACATACTTGCAAATCGCTTTGCCAAAATTAATCTTTTAAGTCCTTTCCTTCTATGACATCTAAAAGCTCATAAATTACAAGCAAAACATTTAAGTATCTTGAAAACATAATTAGTTTTTTTTTAACTAATTTTTAGTTAAGATTAGTTTAGCAACTAAGGTTTAGGATTAAGGAATAGATATTGGAAACAAAATGAAAGAAATAGGATTTTAATAAAATGAAGGCGACTCGAATTGGGAAGGTGCGTGGTTGAACGACCAAGGTGCTAGCCGAGTGTTGGATCACAATGGTCAAACGGTCATGATGTATGGTCAAGTACCAGTCTAGATTGATCTCATTTTAGCTTGGATTTATCTTGTTTCCATCTTTTCACCTGGAGTTTGCCTAAGCAGATCTCTTGGGGATTATGATGAGTGTCTTAAAAGTCTCTTTCTATAATTTTAAGGTTATTAACAATTTGAAATTTGGGTTTTATTCATCTTGTTTGGAACTATGTTACGTGGGGTACTCTTGATCCTATTCTAAAAGAGTTGTTTTGTTCAGGACCATTTTTTAATGTTGAACTATATTGGAATTACGAGTGTCAAAGTTATGATTTCCATGTTTTGATTAATTTTTCAATACTTTTAAAATTTAATTTAAATTTGTGATTTATTGCTAAGACTGTCGTAATTTAATAATATTGTTACTGATTTTCCATTGGGATAAATTAGAATTCTAATCCTCCTTCCTCTATAGTTGGTAAAAAAAAAAAAATTTACAGTTTTGTCAAAATGTCTTTAAAAATGTATTTTTGTTTTCACCTTCCAACGTTACATAGGATAAACTTTTAGTATTTGATAAATCTAAAGTTATTGTTATAACAAATATCAAAAAGAAAAAATAAAAAGAAAACTGATTTACTCGAAATGAAACAAAATTAAATTGGAATCAGCGATTTCATCTTCAATAGTACAATTAATTAGCATAAAATGACATGTCTATCCGGTGATTTCGGGGCATAAAAGCAAATAAATCTTGGTGGCGGTTGGTGGCACAGTACTGTTTGTGGCAATATTTCCAATCATTGAATGAAGTTGGCTAAATTTTTGTTCACCACATTAACGATAATTCCAAATGTTTTATTGAAACCATTTGATTTAACCAGGAATAATTCCAAATATTCCATGTCGTTGATGAGATTGACATTGATTCCTTTAAAGTTGAATGGTTACCTTCAATGATTAAGTATCCAAAACCCCTTCTCAAATATCTGAATATGTAACGTAGTTAACTTGGATCTTATAAAAAAAATCCACTCACTAATTATATTACCATTGACATTGATACTAAAAGTAACAGAATAGGTATTTATACAGTTAAATGATGGGTAGAATGAAGCTACCCACAGGATATTAGAATGATCTACCAAAATGAGTGTAAAATTGTTAGCTTTTTTAAGGGTTTAGCAAGAGAAGAGAAACTCCACCACCATCTTGAATTCATGGTAAGTTATTGCGATCACTACTTATGATCTGGCTACATGATATGACCCATGATCACTACTTCAAAGTGGTTCATTATTTTCTGCTTAGTTGAATATGGAAATATAGTATTGTAGGATTTCTCATTTTATCTTATGGAATATCCCTTCTTGCAATCAAACATAACATTAGGATTCTTACCAAGTTATATAAATTTTAAAATATAAAAGAGATAGATGATCGTTGATGAATATACTTTTAATATGTGATAAACGGTATCAGTAAACTTCTAAAATTAGAAACATTGTCAATGTTTTCTTGTTATTATAAAAAAAAAAAAAAACTATTTTACTGGATTGGAGCATGTTTGATTCAACCTTTTTCCATTTCCATAAATTATGGAGTTTATTAAAACAAAATACCGTTCCTACTATGAGGAGGCGTTTGTTAATTTTCATCAAGAAAATAATTTCGACCTACTTAAATAATTCTCTATAAAAAAAAAAAAAAAGAAGAATTAAAACTAAGAGTTCCGCTAAAACACAAACGTTACTCTGTTCAGTACTAAAAAGTCAATAGCAAAGTATAAATAACTATAGGAATTTGCAATGAAAACATACAGCCAGAGACCAGAGTCCTCGTCCAAGGAGCAGAGTCGTAAAATTTTCAACTTATAGTTAGTGTCTAACCAAATAAATCTCTTTCTCTCTTTATCTCTATCTCTGAGTTGAATTTATGACATGAATTGTGTCCTGTTGCGGCTTTTTTCTTAATTCCAGAAAGAGGATCTTCCTGGCAGAGAAAGGTACGTGAAGCAAAGAAATTTGGCTTGAAGTGCCTCTGTTTTTTCTTCGTTTTCGTCCCGAAAGGTCAATAATTTGCATGTGCAATCGTGCATGTGCTCATCGCCATTTCATTTTCTTTCTTTCCCAATTTCCCTCACATTCACCTAGGTTTGTTCTTTTTCACACACACACAAAAAAAAAAAAAGCACATTTCTCACTTCAAGCTCCAACCTTAGATACAAATTTTCTTTTTATAGGAATTCCTATCCATACACCATTATGTAGGGGCTATTAAGTGTGTGGTAAATTATTAATGAATACCTATTTTCATTTTATTATTTATGCATGGCACGTGTAAATTAAATGTACCATCATAGAGAACTTTGAGTATTTTGATTTCCAATTATTTATTTATTCGTGATCTAGATATCATTGCACGTATTATAAGTAATTGGTAAAAACGTTTTTACTATCTATATACAACATTTGTAAATAAATGTTAAGACGTAATTTGGGCACACTCCAACATTATGGGTATATTTAGATAGACCTCTTAATTTATATGACTTTTTATGAGTTAAAATCCTAAAACCATTGCTCTCGATGACCATTTTAATTGCTTTATTTAACGATGATTTGGGATTTTATCACATTTAATTATATGGTTTTGAAGCTGTGTTTTCCAATGTTCCTACAAATTATTTTCATTGATAGCTTCATGGGGAAAAAGAAAAAGAAGCCCCTAAATGATTCCCATTATCATTTCTTGAAAACTCCACCTCTATATTGAGCAAGCATCTCTCTAGGTGCTATATGCTATGCACCGCCACCTCATTCTCTCACCACCCATTTGTTACAAACATCCACACAATTGACATCCATGCACAGATCTTAAACAAAGCTGATTCAATCCAAATCCATCCTTTCATATTTCTTTCCCGTTCGCCACACTGCCTAAAGCTGTATTAGATTTTCCCATTGAATAGACAAACTCTGTTGAGTTTAAAAACTTCAATATATATATATATATATATAAAGCATTTTCAATAAAAATTTGTTTTCTAGAGATGCAGGTCCTAGGGGTCCCTCCCTAGTCCCTACTAGGGTTCTCTCTCTCTCTCTCTCACACATATGAAGCAACAGAGGTCTATATATACAGAGGTCTATATATATGTGTGTGTATGTGAGAGAGAGACTTGTGAATTAGAAACAGCTAAGAGAAAGTGATATTCTAGCTTTGTTTCTTGGAGGGATCAATGGCTGTTTTCATTTTCCTAGTTGGGGTAGTAGTATTAGTGATGAGCGTATGCACTGGTTTGTTGAAATGGAATGAGTTGAGATACAGCAAGAAAAAAGGCTTGCCACCAGGAACAATGGGTTGGCCAGTGTTTGGAGAAACTACAGAGTTTTTGAAACAAGGACCAAACTTCATGAAGAACCAGAGAGCTAAGTGAGTTCTACTATTATTTTACTGTTCATTTTTATGATTTATTGGTCTAGTTCCTTTTTTTTTTTTTTTTGGCAATATTTTTGGCCTTTTGATGTCTCTAGATATTATGCATCGTTGTTTTTTTAGTAACTCTTTGTTACGATGAAGCTGTTTATATTTTCTACCCATTTATGTATTCCTTGGTGTAAATAAAATTGAAAATGAAAAAAAAAATATTTATATTAATTAATTAAATAGGTATGTGGATAGAGACATGTGAAGGGAAAGAGAGATTTTGACGATGCTGAACCAAAAATATATAATAAAAAGAAGTATTTTATTGTGCATGTACATTGATATTGGTAAGAGTTTGTAAGGTTCCAGGATAATTAAAATACTATATTCAGCGTTAGAGAAGTCATATATATATATATATATATATATATATATATATATATCTAAACTAACTGATAAGTAATATTACTTTATTACTATATTGGGTATCTTTTAACCCCTCTTCATACATTTGTTAAAAGCTAAAAATATCTTTTACTTATATATATATATATGGAATTATGAGAAGTTTTACTATTAGGGTCTTAATTTTTTTGTCGAGTATCTTGGAGCATCTGTTAATACTAGAAGAAATAACAGTTTGTTGTAAAATATTGCTCTTTTATTGGGTTTAACACTTGCCTCGGGATACTTTCTGAACATTATTATTTAATGCAACAGGTATGGCAGTTTTTTCAAATCTCATATATTAGGATGTCCCACAATAATTTCAATGGATGCAGAGATCAATAGATACATCCTCATGAATGAAGCAAAAGGCCTGGTACCAGGATACCCAAAGTCAATGCTTGATATACTAGGTAAATGTAACATAGCAGCAGTGCATGGTTGTACCCATAAGTACATGAGAGGTGCATTGCTCTCTCTTGTTAGCCCCACCATGATTAGAGACCATCTCTTGCCCAAAATTGATGAGTTCATGAGATCCCACCTCAACAATTGGAATAATTGTACCATCAACATTCAAGAAAAAACCAAAGAGGTTAGCATTATATGATTAATAATTTGATTATTTTTATTTATGGAGTCCGTGTTTGATCGATTTGTTTCCCAATTTTTTTCCTCCCTCATACAGATGGCATTTATGTCCTCATTGAAGCAAATTGCGGGTATAGAAGGTGGCTCCATGGCTCAAGCTTTCATGCATGAGTTTTTCAAGCTAGTTTTAGGGACTCTTTCTTTGCCAATAGATCTTCCGGCCACAAATTATCGTCGGGGATTTCAGGCAAGAACCTTAGCAAATATTTCTAAAATTTTTTATGGACATGGTTTTCTTGTTCCCAATTTCGTGTATGTCGTTCAATTCTATCGCATATGCAATGGCATCTTAATTAAAATACAAGAAAAAAAAAAAAAAACTTTATAATTAGTGATAACAAGTGACACCATGTAAATATGGTATAGACGAAATTTATACAAGGTTAAATGGTTTTTCTTTTTTAGCCATTGGATATGTGGGATCATGTAGAGATGCAAATGCTTAGAATGTGCGGTTTGTGTTGGCCGAGCGTAATTCTGATTTGGGTTTGTCCTATATTTCAGGCAAGGAAGAAACTTGTGCTCATGTTGAGACAACTTATAGATGAGAGAAGGGATTCCGGGGAAGTTCAACATGACATGCTTGGCTACCTAATGAATAAAGATGAAAATGCATACAAACTAAGTGATGAAGAAATAATTGATCAAGTAATAGCTATTATATATTCTGGATATGAGACTGTTTCCACTACAACCATGATGGCTATCAAATATCTCCTTGATCATCCCGAAGTGCTTCAAGAATTAAGAGTGAGTCATTAAAACAAAATTAAATTAAATGCTTATTATAAATTTTTTTTTTATTTTTTATTTATGCACATTACAAAATTTTATTCCTGATTTTTCTCATGCAATGAAATTTTTTACTGGTATTTATTCAATCATCCAGAAAGAACATATTGCAATTAGAGAGAAGAAAATGCCTGGAGATCCGATTGATTGGAGCGATATAAAATCGATGCGATTTACTCGAGCGGTGAGATTTAAATCCATGGATGCAATTCTTGTAGTGAAATTCTTAATCGAGATAATAATCAAGCCAGTTATATTTTGAGTTAATTGTTTCGTGCAGGTGATCTTTGAGACATCAAGATTAGCCACTATCGTTAATGGGGTTCTAAGGAAGACTACTCAAGACATGGAACTTAATGGTGAGTTAGCTGATCGAGCCCCATGAGTAAACTAATCACAATCACACTGCTAAAATAGGAAAAAAGATGATGATTAGAAAAATGGTTTTGCATTGTTCTGTTTTACCGTCAAATAATAAATATAAAACCGTATTACGATTTGAGCCTATGCGTTTAAATCAGCATCAAGGCGCTATCAAAGTAATAAACCATGAAACAGACATTTAAATCTCCTCATGATTCATGATATAACACTAATTTTAGCTTATAAGTAAGCACAGGAGTATAAAAATAATCATTTAGTTTAAACATGTAGACCTGCAGATTCAAATATTACCAAATGACCCAACGATCTTACACATTAATGACTTTACCATGTTTATTATTTTTTAATTTTTCATTTCTCATTTCTTATCATAATTTATTCAGTAGACAATGACAATAAACATCCATTCAGTTGATGCCATAAGTACATCTCATTAATATCCAACCTACCTAATCCTACAGACTAATGTCTTTTTGACATGAAAAAATGGAACACCACCTGAAAAGAACTTCCCCCTTTTTTCTCCTTTTCTGATCTGACCGTGAGTGTATCCTCATAACCAAGTTGGGCCAGGGCATTAACTATCATTAAAGTCCCAGTGTCCCCAGGAATGTTTTTTTCTTTTATTTATTATTTTCAGTTCTTTCAATTAAATTTAAAAAAAAAAAAAAGAGTAGAACTAAAAATAAAATAAAAAAAAAAAAGTTGAGGCAAAATGACATAATGCAGTGCTTGAGCTCAAACTTTAATCGAAATTTCAGAACTAGACTTGATTGAGTCAGAATTTTGAGCTTAAGCATAACTTAATGTTAATGTCTTAATTATGTAGACATTAATTTCAGTTAGACCTTTGAGCTGATCGAGATAAATACGATGAGGCTTGAACACTATTTTCATAAACTACTCAAATTTGAATTAAATTCGAATAGCTTATTAGTAAGTTAAACTTATTTATAACCTTAAATAAGAGAGGCTTTGTGTTTTCAGGATTTATAATTCCAGAGGGATGGAGAATATATGTTTACACCCGGGAAATCAACTATGATCCGTGTTTATATCCTGATCCGCTAGCATTTAATCCCTGGAGATGGCTGGTTAGAATCTAAAATTTTACGAAACTCGTATATAGTTACTCTTTTTCTTTTTTAATTCATTATATTATCTAATAACATATAAATCGTTATTTTTCCATCAGGATAAAAGTGTGGAGTCTCAAAGTTACTTCTTAATTTTTGGTGGAGGTACACGGCAATGTCCTGGAAAAGAACTTGGGATTGCTGAAATTTCCACGTTCCTTCACTATTTCATTACTAGATACAGGTATAATGATGAACTTCTATTTATCTATGTTAAGTTAAATTAATCATATCTAGCATTAGCCTGGGCTTAGATTAAAAAATAATAATAATAATTTCATTAAGAGATACTTAATATTCAAAGGTAGTCGAGAAAAATTAATAAGGTAAATTATATTAATTACCCGTGGAAACTCTTGAAGGTACATTGAGCATCCCAATTTTTATGTTTGTGCGCTTACACTCCCTGGACATGTACGGGACCTCTAATTAAAGAATTAGTGAGGGTGTCCTTGTACATTTGGATCTTATCAAGGGGGAATATATGCAGTCACAAAGCTAAGTCTGGTGGTGCCTAGGAATTAATCAAACTTATCGAAGGATGCTATCTTATTATGTAGTGTGGGTTTACAAGTTATATTAAAAACAAAAAAAAAAAAAGATTATCTAAATAATTTTCAAAGTAATTAAGGATGGTTAATGTAATTTACCGAACATTCAAATGCAGTGGAAAGAACTTCTCCTACCGTCTTTCTAAGTGGTTGAATGATTTTGTTTTCAGATGGGAAGAAATTGGAGGAGATAAACTATTGAGCTTTCCAAGAGTTGAAGCACCAAATGGGCTGCACATCAGAGTTTCATCTTACTAATTGACAAATACAGAGCAAGTTAGGTCTTGACAGATTTTTGTACACAAGAAATTAGATGAAAGGAAGAAGGAAATACATATGTACGATTAGGATATATGGGAATTTTATAAAAAGAAATGGGATTAACACCTTTTGATTCGGGCTGAACTGGACTACATATAATGTCACCATTCAATTTTTCTTGCCAATGTGGCCTAGACACAGTTTATTTATTTATTTTTTTCATTTGATTTGTCATAATATTAAATTAAACTGTAAAATACTATAAAATTCAATGCCGCCTTTCGTCGTTTTGAATCAAAATTGCATGGATTTGTGTCTGTAAAACTTTGATTTGGTTCGATTTCATTTACCAATTAAACCGTGTTCATTATCTATTAGATTACATGCATCACATAAACTTTTATCACAAGCAATAAATTCGCATATATTGGTATTGGCACGATGTGAGCAATTAATGAAACCATTATTTCTTCAATTAAAGAACTTTAATTATATATTAACAACTAATTTACAGACAATATGAACTCCAAAGTAATCAATACATACATAACACATTTGTTAATTGTTATATATATATATATATATATATATACACACACACACACACACACTCTTAACTACTATATATTACAACGAAAGAAATTTTTTAATTATAAATAAAATATTACTTTATTTGGCAGTCCAATTTAATTTACCACTTCAAACTAATTATAAATTTTCAATTTGGAGAATTATTAAAAATAAGATGGAATAAAACATGATATATCCGGAATGCGTGCATTAACGTTAATTTTATTTTGCCAAAACATTAACGT
This sequence comes from Lumnitzera littorea, assembly GCA_024138015.1. NCBI lineage: Eukaryota > Viridiplantae > Streptophyta > Magnoliopsida > Myrtales > Combretaceae > Lumnitzera > Lumnitzera littorea. The sequence continues at coordinate 74,504,829 of JAMXBB010000010.1, forward strand.
TAAATTTAATATGAATATGTATCATATAAATAAATAAGTTTTATCACTATCTAGATATAATATATATGGATTTCATTTTCGCAATGAATACGTGATATTGATTACTATTAAGGCAGGAAAATGGGAGTGTTTGATCTATTACGCGGGCCGAGTTGGGACATTCCCGTATTGTTTGGGCAAGAGGGATTTGTCAGGACGGGCCCTGTCGACAGGATTCATGACTTCCCAGGTGTAGAAAAAGAAAAGTTACCTCGACCTGCCAATTTCTCTCTCCCACAATAGTCTAAATATAATAAATATTAAATTAAATGTAGAATAAAAATTTAGACCAATTCTATTAAAAACATTAATAGGACTAGAGAAAAATTCCTCTATTAAAAACTATAACAGCTGCACATTTCCGTAATGTGATTAACTTATAGTAACCGATATATCTTAATATATTTATTTTATAATAAAATACAGTTATAAGAACATCAAGACTATTCTTCACTAACCCACTCACAACTTTTTTTTTTTTCTTTTGAATATCATATATTATATAATATGGAGTGGAATCACAATTTTTACTTAATAATATTGCTATCTAGTGAAATGTTTTGTTCTTAATTTGATGGTAACAGTAGTTTATGGCTCATGGAAAATATTTTTGTTTGGTTCAAAAGCACTTTGAATCACATTAATTCTCTTCTTCTTCTTTTCTTTTCTTTACCTTCTATTTTGACATTTCCAATTACCATTTACATTTAATGATTTTTGAGTTCTTAATTTATTTGCTATCTTCTATTTAAATATAATGCAAACATTCTACACATTAAATTAGGAACTATTTAGGAAGATGTAAGAATATTAGAAATTTTGGGATTAAATCAGTTTAGATTTGATAAGGAAAAAAAAAAAAAAAAAGAGAAGGTATCGATAAGATTAAGGTATAAAAAATGGAAAACTCCACCAAAGAAGTAAGAAAAAGATTTCTTTTATGTTAGTAAAATGGTTTGAATTCACTCAAAAAAGCTTATTCAATATAGGGGTCGAGTCTAATTTTGATCTATTTAGAAGTATCTCAAAGCGAATCATAAACTATACAAAATTGTAAAAAAGCATACTTATCGATTTGGTTATGTTTTGTGGTTCAATTCAATACGATTAATATATAATACGAACAAAAAAGATTTCTTTATCTTAGTAAGGTGGTATGACTTCACTCAATAAAGTTCGTTTTATTTAGGGACTAAGTCTAACTTTGAATTATTTAGGCTTATCTCGAAGCGAACCATAAATTATAACAAATTGCGAATAAACCATACTTGTTGATTTAGTTATGATTTCTAGTTCAATTCAATACAATGAACATATATCATGCACAAATTTGTGGGAGCTCCAAATTACTACCCAATAAGAAAGGTCTAGTCAATTGTGATTTAAGATCAATATTCTTTGTAATGCTATACAATTGTACGTATCTAGACTCAATGCTTATGAGTAGGAGGGTCGGTAGAAATAGGTAGTTAAGAGTATGTATAATTGATTTATATCCATTAGATTGAATTTAATAAGGACCGAGTTTCTCAATCTAATGGTTTAATTTTGTTTGACAAGTTAATGAAGATGAATAGCCTATTTTATGGCTTATCTAACTTGAATGTCAACTTTGTATAGATGGGATTTGAATAGCACCAACTTAAGCTTAATTAGTGTAGACCTTGCATAGAGTTGTATGAAGACCTGTATTATTTTAATTTTATGATTTTATTTTAGTTAGTGATTTAGTTATTAGCTTATTTTATGTTTATGGCTTTTTCAGTTATATCATTATTTTATTCAATCTTTTACAATTATACCCTTTAATTATCTAAAGTTTTCAATACCTTTATATTTTTTTTAATAACATTTATCATTTAATTTTAATGAAGTCCTAAAAATCTTGGGTTTCTAAAGAAAGCCTCTACTCTCCTAAGGTTTTTAGAGCAAGATTTTCCTCCATTTTTGGGAGATTCTACTCTCATTAATGAGAGAGATCTCCTTTCCTTCTTCTATTGCCCTCCTCTATTTCTCAACCCATTGTTTTGGTTTAGGTTTTGTCCTTTTTAGAGTTTCTTTGCCTTCTATTGTCGTTCTTTCGCTTTTATTACCATCGATTCGGATTTGGGTCTTTGATCAGCATCTTCCTTTAATCCCTTGTCGTCTCTGTTGGGTCTTCGATGGTTTTTCTTAGCCCAAGTTTCTGTCGATCAGTTTTATTTAGTCTTGGCCCAATCAGTTGTCTCTTAGTGTGTCTTTTGTGTGCCGCTGTGAGTACAATGTGTATCCATCATAGTCGATCTCTAGTGTGTCTCTGTTCGGTTGCAGTTGCATCGGATCTGATAGTCATGTCCAAAGACTCTTCTGGAGCCTTTGTCTTAGAAGTAGATTATAATACCCATGAGATTTCCCAACACACATGGGTTGGGAAAATCATTTCGGACACAATGCTTAATAAAGGAGCCGCGGTTCCTATGTTAAAGAAGGCATGGGATCCGTTCAGGAAAGTCCAAATTTCATAACTGAGGGTAATGCCTACCTTTTAAAATTTGAGGGCGAAGCTGTCGCGAGGAAGATATTCGCTGGTAGGCCTCGGTCAATTCTAGGCTGTTTTGTATGCATGAAGCAACGGGGAGTGCATTTGAATGTAGAAGAGACTGAGGTATCCAAAACTCCTATTTGGGTTTAAGTTCATGGATTAAATGACAGAAAAAACTGCTAAAGTGATGGGGAATCACATTGGAGACTATAAGGAGATGGATCAGAGTAGCATTAATTCATCGATAAGGACAGCTTTTCTACGTATCCTAGTGCTGTTGGATTGTAGTATGAAGTTAAATACAGGAATGTGGGTTAAAAGGCTGGGCATTGAGAAATTTCATCTCGCTTTCAAGTATGAGAAGTTGGCGGACCTGTACTTCAACTACGATCATTTTGGTCATTCTAATGGTAAGTGCAAAGCTAATAGAGTTGATTCAGACTGTGATCCATGGTTAAGGGTGTGCCCTTCGAAATCTTTTAGTGATGATTTCTTTGGAGTTGCGCTTAAAAGTGAGGTGTCAGGCGCTTTGAAATTTGGGAGCAGGAATGCCTTGAAGGATATTCCGGATGTACATATTACGAGGGATGGAAATACTTGGTTGGCTAAAGAAAAAAATTGGTGCTCCTAAAGAAATGACGACTGGAAGTGTCAAAGTGTAGTCTCTAAATTTTAAGGTTCCTGAAGATGTAGTCAGAATGCTGCAGTAATCACTGTGTATTAACCAAAGTCTCTTATCCCAGCAATTTTATCAACCGCCTTACATTATGAATCAAGTCGTGAGCCAAATTAATTATTACAATCCTAAGTCGAATACTCTATCAAAATCTCTTCCAGTAGAAAAATCCTCTGAACTTGACGACAATATGGAAGTTTTGGGCGAAATTAAAGTCAAAGAAACATCAACTGAGCAGAGTGTGGAAGCAAAGATGGATTCAAATGTCAACAGCGATGAATATTTTGTAGAATTCCCTGATGATTTATTTAGATTCATCTGATAATGAAAATGCTCTCATCCCATCTAGTGTTTGTAATTCAGCGGAATTAGCTTTATCGAGTGCTTTTAATAAGCTCAACATTAAGCGAAAGATTGATGAAGGGGTGAGATATCGTCAAAAAGGGCGAAGACTGAAAATACTGAGAAATCAAAAAAGTCCCTGGTTCGTTCAAAAGTAAGGAAGCTAAAGAGTATAGCATCATCTAGAAGAGTGAGAAGCGGTAATGCGGGAAATAAATTTTCTAAAGGTATGAAGCAGATATCTTTGGTAGATTTCCCAATTCGATCCGCAGACAATTTTGACTTTGTTAGTGGTGGTAGTGGCTAGCTCTGAACAGCCATACGGGTACCATGAAAGCTATTGTGTGGAGCTATCAGGGTTTAGGGCATCGCCCGACAATTCGTTGTCTTAGAGAGCTCAGTAGGAGATGTAGGCCTGATGTTATATTCCTTGTGGAAACCAAGTGCAGGCGAAGTATAACGGAGTGGGTCATAAGATCTTTGAGATTTCATAATACTTTTTATATTAGTCCGGAAGGTATCTCTGGAGGCCTTGCATCATTGTAGACTGATGAATGGATTGTGGATATTCGTGGAGCACATAGAAACCTGATTCATTCAGTTATTTCTAGTAGAAATGGAAATGAGAAGTTTCAGGTATCTTAGGTATATGGACGTCCTATTTTTGAAGAACGTAAAAAAATTTGTGCTATTAGAGTGATTGCTTCTTCTACAACTCTACCATGGATGTCTGCTGGAGACTTCAATGACATTATCCATGATGAGGAGAAGTGGGGAGGTCGTAAGAAAGGTAGACGAAAAATTATGGCATTCCAGCAAATGATTTTTGACGCAAGCTTAGTGGAAATAGGCTTCAAGCGTCTGAAGTATATACTTGGTGCAATAGGAGATTTGATGTGTTTTTGGTTAAATAAAGGATTGATCATGCGCTTTTTTCTAACGATTGGTTGGCATCTTTTCCGCATACACAACTCATTCATAAGCCAGGATATGGGTCTAATCATGCTGCACTTTTTATTGATCGTACTAATATCAAGGGTGTTAAAACTTTCCGATTTGAAGCCGCATGGTCTTCCTACGTAAATTGTAGAAGTTTTATTTATAACTTCTAGAATGATGAGAGAAACTTTACTGCTGATTTAGTAGAAGAAAAGCTGAGTTGTTGTAGAGAGGCCTTAGGTGGACGGAGAAGAAGGGAGGTACTAAATTTTGTTGCAAAAATCAATGAGTTGTTAGAGGAGTTAGGGAGAGTATAGAACGATAATGATGACTGTTTTGAAGAAGAAATGCGTATAAAGAGACAGTTAGATGAAGTGGATTTTAGTGTTTGTAATACTTCTTTTTTTCAAAGAAGGTAGAGAAATAAGAGTCTTTATATCAAAAGTGATAGTGGAAAGTGGTTAACAAATGAGTGAAGCATTGTGAAGGAATTTAGTAGATTTTATAAGAATTTTTTTCCTTCAATTGAAAGAAAAGATTGGAGTGGCGTACTTGATAATGTTGAGACTCTTGTGACTGTTGACATGAATTCGAAATTGGGAGGAGCAATCTTAGTAGAGGAAATTAGGGCAATAGTTTTCCAAATGGGAGCCCATAAGGCACTTGGCCTAGATGGATTATCAAGCTACTTCTATCAGACTTATTGGAAATATATTGGATGCAGTGTAACTGCTACAATACAGGATATCTTTGTGTTAGGTTATTTTCCTTTCTCTTTCAATAAAACTAACATTGCTCTTATTCCTAATGCGTCCAGTCCAGAGTCAGGTTTGTAGTTTCGTCCCATAAGTCTCTATAACTTCATATATAAGATTGTGTCTGAAGTCCTTGTAAATAGATTAAAGCTTATTTTCGATACCATAGTCACTGAAAATCAAAGTGCTTTCATTTCTGGTAGACTTATTCATGATAATATTATCATAGCTCATAAGGCTTTTCACTTAAAGACTTGAAAGAGAGGCAAGAGTAGTGAGTGTGCTATCAAAATTGATATGAATAAGACATATGATAGAATAAAATAAGATTTCCTGAAGAAGATCTTCATCATTAGGGTTTTTGCAATCGGTAGGAAAGCTACTGAGTGTTAGTTAATGGCAAAGTAGTTAGGTCCTTTTGCTCGGCTAGAGGCCTTAAGCAAGGAAATTTGATTTCACCTTACCTTTTTATTCTAATATCAGATGTCCTTTCAAGGAACATTTTTAAAGATAGTTTGTAAAGGTACTTTACATGGATTGAAGTTAGCGAGATCATGTCTAGTCTTATCCTATTTATTTTTTGTAGATGACTCACTCTTTTTCTTAGAGGCTAGTGGTTCTAATTTGCAAGTGTTGAAGTTCATTTTGGAAGAGTATTATTTAACTTCAAGGCAAGAAGTGAGCTTTAACAAGTTTACAATTTTCTTTAGCTAGAATAGCTCAATAGAAGTCAAAAACAAGTTATCTTCTCTATTAAGAATATGAGCTACTCATGATCTTAGAAGATATTTGGGCTTACCTTCTACATGGGGAAGATCTAAAGAGGAGGCATTGGATTTCATGAGGAGAAGATTTACAAGAGCCTTTAAGGTTGGAAACAATAGTTTTTGTCTCTAGCAGGAAAAGAGGTGTTAATCAAGGCTGTAGCAAGTGCTATACCAATATATTCAATGAATGTTATTAGGGTTAATGCTGCATTTAGTATTTGAACTAACAAATTATGCAATTTACTATCTATACTTTAAAAATATCAATTTACTACTTAATTGAATTTTTCATGATCATTTATACTACCTAACTTAATACAATTAATGTTTATTTGTTAACGTGGAATGAATTGCTATATGACAATGACACGATTTGACACGTGGTAACTTCTTTGACACATGACAGTTTATGTGGTATAAATTAACATATGGCCAAAGTACGATTTGACAAATGGTAGCCTTTTTTTTTTTATGCTGATGCGACACATGGTAATGCTATAATTTGACATGTGACAGCCTTTTTTAATGAAATATTATTTCTTAAATTCGCAAGCAAATAAAGCTCCAACATATTTCTAAGCATATGACATGGTATGTTTACTAGCATATTTACTCGCATAAAGGATAGGATAATCTATAATATATAAAAGGCTTTTCTTGTAGTGCATTTCATGTGGGACTTATGACATGAGAGTGGTATGTTTTAAACTATAACTTGCAGTTTTAGCAAGAGAATGAGTCAATTTTGACTCAATTTTCCTCACTTGATTCAATCTTTAATTTAAAAAAAAAAAGAGTATGATTCTTAATCTACTCCATGAATACTATTAAATCATATAAAGATTTGTATAAAAGCACTTTCATAATGTATTTAAAATTTATATCAAAATGGGTTCTTTAACTGTAGAACGTACTTAAAGAGCTCACTTTGATATGGATTTTAAGTATATTATAAAAGTGTGTTTACAATTAAAGAGCCCATTTTGATATGGATTTCAAGTATATTATAAGTGTTTTTGTACAAATCTTTATATAATTTAATAGTATTTATGAAATAGATTAAAAATCACGCATTTTCTTTTAAATTAAAGGTTGAATCAAGTCAAGAAAATTGGGTTAAAATTGACTAATCCTCTAGTAAAAAATGTAAGTTATAGTTCAAAACCTACTATTCTCATGTCATAAGTTCCACATAGAATACTAAACAAAAAAAAACCTTATATATAATAGATTGTTTTATCTCTTATATGAGCAAATGTGCTAGTGAGCATAACATGGCTTATGTTTGGAACTATATAGGAGCTTTAATTGCTTATTAACTTAGAAAATAATATTTTATCTTTAAAGGTTGCCACATGGCACACGTGTCAAATCGTGACATTGCTACATGTCAGTTTGTCAAAGTATAGGAGGCATGGGTCTGGAAGAGGAAGCAGTGTTGGTCCATATTGCAGCAGAAAGGGCGGTTGTGTCTGAATCCATTTTTCTTCACGCACCAGCCATTGAATCTTTGTCTCGTGATGCTTGATTTGTGGATAGTCGAGAGGAGCAGTTGGGTGTTGTGTCAAGTTCTGTTGATTCACATGCTGATGTTTATGCCTCGACCGGAATGCACGCTTTATTGTTGTTCGATACAACATGTATGAGCTGTTGGAGGCTATCCAAAATCCGTCTATATTATAAGTGTCAAGTATGGTAGATCCAACCGAGGATCCTGCAAAAGGTATAAATTTGAATTATAGTCAACTGCAGTGCTTGGTAAAAAGCTGAAGATTCTGCGCCTGATAATGTTGTTGATATGTACCTGACTCGATTGTGGTTAGCTTCTATGTGTGGAGCTATAAAGCTTAACGTGGATGGATCTTTTAACCAAGCAGGCTAAATGGCATCCATGGCTGTAGCTGCTAGAGATTACAGAGGCTAAATAATTGATGGACATGTTTCTAGTGACATTGTTGTTGATTCAGAGATGGCGGAAGCTACTGCAGTCTTGGGATCTATTAAGTTTGCTTTTAAAAAAAAAAAAAGACTGGAGACAGGTGGTTGTCGAGATGGACGCTTAAAATGTTTACACAAGCTTGGTCTCGGATGGCTCTATGGTTTTCTGGATGACAAAGCTTATTATTGATCCGACTAAATAGATATTCTTTTTTTGTTTTAACTGTGGTGGGACGCACAATAAATAGAGTAACTGATTGGATAGCGGTTAATTATAAGAAAGGGAGGTGTCCAGATAATTGGATTTTTGATCCCCAATCTCCTCTTAAATTTTTACTATTTGATGATTCTGGTACTTCTTGTCTGAACTCTTCAACGCTGCCCAACATTATGGGCTTGATGAATAAAATTAAACTGTTGATAATGGTTGGGCAATAAAAAGAAATAACAAAAAAAAAAAAAAATCAATGAAACGTCATATAAACTGATTAGATCAAAACCTTTATTTAGGTTTAGTTGCTTGTAGAATCAATTAAACTTTAGAATAGTTCAATTTTTCCTTGTTTTATACTATCCAAGTAGAAATTTTCCATATCCTTTTTTTTTTTTTTATTTTCTTGTTCTTGTCCAATTAAAAACCCTTGGAAATATACAAAAATACCAAAACGAAAAAAATTCCTACAACTTCAATTTCCATTGAATTTTTTTCCGGCTTTTGTGCACAACTTAATATATAAATCCCATTTCTAACATATAGGTATCGGAGTGAAGGTTACTACTGCAAAGGAAAGAATTTGTTTTTACAGTACACTTGCTTGGTGGTAGATGCTTAAGATTTACTGGTGAGTGGTAAAAGAGTGTGCAGCATGCATGATGCATCCGCAACTTAATGGCATATGGTGTGCATACAAGTCCAGTAGTAATGGGCACTCAAGAGATCAATGACGTGTGCGGCAAAGTTGTTGGCATGTCTAGTGGTGGCTGAGGGTGTTGCCTGACGTGTCAAAATGTAGTGATGACATGGCAGTTAGACATGTACAGGTATTGACGTGGTTTGGTATAGCTTATTGTTGGTTAATACTTGCGTATATGTGGTGTGCCTTGAAAATAGCATGCTCATTCGTAAGCAATTACTTATTTTAGTTCAATTCTTGAATTTTGAATTATTGGACATGACTGCTAGATGATTATGGGTAAATACTCTTAAGTCAATATGAAAGTAGGTGATGTACAACATAATACATGACAGGATTGATGATATGAGGAAAATGATGCAGACTTTTATGACCAAGTGTGATAATAGGTGGAGCTATAGAGGCTGTAAACTCTGAAATCAAATGTTTGAGGTTCAATATATAAAATTAGGGTGATTGGATAAGTGGATCGATTGAGCTCAAATTTTACGATGAAGTTAGAAATATTATAAAAATAATTTTATGAGTTTAGATTTAAGAAAATAAATAACAAAATAATTAATTATTATAATATTAAGTTATATATATATTACTCATTATTTATCGAAAACCCGTAAAACGAATTTCGATAATTAATAAATCAATAGAAATAAATTATATATACACTAAAAATTATAAAATAACATAAATAATATTTAGGAAAAATATGTAAAAAGTGTAGAATTTTCTAGATAATAGGTGTAGTAAGCTAGGAAATCAAGTTCGAAAATTACCAAATAGGATAAAGCCATTTAGAAAGTGAAAAAGTAAAAGGAAATTGGACATGTTGCAATGGAAAATTCAAGAAACCAACTAAACCACACTATAAATATAACAACAATCATCTGAAATTCACTTTAATCAATTAGGAACCTCACAAAAATATAAAGAGCTCAGAGAGAGAGAGAAGTAACTAATTTTACAGAAAATAAATAGAGTACAATGCATTTATGGCTTTAAAGGAAAACCTATACTCAACGACCACTTGAAACAAAACCAAACCCACCACTTGATAGCTAACCCATTGTTAGGTGCTGCTGACAAAGGAAGAGCCACCGTTGGTGGTTGAAAGTGATTTGAGTGGTAAGTTCCTTTCTCTATCCGATTTTTGTATAAATTCTTAAAAATATCAAATCTATATGGAAAATTATGAAAATGGTTATTTTGAGATATTTTACATGTAAATTTAAGGAAAAATATCAATTTGATAAAATTAGGTTTTGGGATATACTACTCTTAAAAAATCATTAAACTCGAGTTGATTTTTACTTTTATTTCAAATAATCTTAATAATGTAGTTTTGAGCCTAAAATTTTTGTGTGTACTATCTAAGGTATATATTATATTGCTATGAAAATTTTTTCTTGAAATTAGTTTTTCAAAAATTTTACTTAATTTTTGGGCATTAAAATCATAAATAAAAAACAATATTTTAAGTATATTTTATGATTCAAGGCTAATTTGATATAAATTTTCATTTAAGGTGTATTAAACCATCTTGAAATCTTAGTTGATGATGAGAGATGATAATTGTAGTGTTGGGGATGTTAGATATGTGTTTTATGTATAGATTATGTAATAATGAATAATATGTGAATATAGGAAATTAAATGAGTACAAAATATTAGGTCAAATTGATAACATTATAATATTAGGAATATAATATAAATCTGATTTGGAATATGAATTTGGGAAATTATTATAAAGATGTAAGGTATTCTCACATTGAGAGAAAATTCGAAAGTTAAATTAGAAATAAAGTATATAATACAAACCAAAATATTGATTGGAAGATAAATAAGAGATTTGGAATACCCAAATATAATTAGATGAATTTTCCATATTGGTTTAGAAGGAGTTCCTAAGGTTGACTAATAAAAACTGTAACCAGAAGCTGAACTAGAATCTAATTTAGGTAATTCAGTTATAAGTAATATAAACTTGGACAATTAGGTAAAATTATGATTTAAAGCTTATATGTAATAAGAGTATAAATATTAAAAGGGTATTTATGCTATAGGATCGAGTGGTAACGAACCAACCTTACATCAAAATTAAGTAAGCAAATCGGAAATTTCAAGTAAGTTGGGACTACTACGTTATTGCATTTTAGAGTACTGCATTATGATACTCGAAAGCTTGGGATTGTATTTGTTTATGCTTATAGATAGAAGCTTATGTGTCTTTGAATTTTTTACCGTATACTGATGTTTTGTTGTGATTTGTGTGGAGTCAAATTGATTGATCAACCTAAATTGGACCTAATTGTATTTGACTTAAATATTCTAATTAGACATGCATTTCAACCTTTTAAGGGATGACTAGGATTTTTTGACCAAATACTGACACCTTTAAAGGGGATGGCGTTATAACATAATGGTAAGCAATAAAAGAAGTTGCGGTAAGGATAGCGGCAGTAATTCGAAGAATAGTCATGAGAGAAGCAGTGTCTTTATTACACAAATTTAGGTTTGGTTGTGAGTTGTTGCATATATGTTGAAACTCCTCAAACTTGGATTAGAGCGAGTGAAATTACTCCAATTTCACAACAGACCAGATAACGTTGTGTGATAGCATTTGCATATTGCATTACATTTAGTTAATTGTTTAAGAACCTTGCTTGTGTTTGTTATACAATCTTATGTCTCTATCCCTATTTATTGAGCTTTGATTGTTTATACCCTTATAGATTTTATTATAAGTGATAATCCTAAAGCTGTGTTATAACTATGTAAAGGTTAGTATCCTTTCAAAGAACTTTAGGAAGTGAGGACTAAATTAAATGATCAATAGAGTTTTGAGACTTTGGGTTAATAACTCCTAGATATGTAAGTAGACCATGTAACATTTACTTATTTAGACTATTATGATATGTAAATATCTCTTAAAATCTTGAGCCAATATATATTTATATAAACATGACTTAAAGTTTTGTATGTGATTTTATTTATAGTTTCGTATGAACTATTAACTTTAAAGCGGGTAGTTGTGGTCACTTTATGTAAATCATATCTACGATAGTGATTGTAAGGTTAGTTACTATTTTAGATTGGTTTACACAGCGAGATGGCTGTGAATCTGTTGCTTTAGGGTGTTACAAAGGCTTGAGTAATTAGATCCCAGGATAATATGGCCAAAGATACAAGTTGAGTTAGTGGTGCTCAACGGGTGTTGCACTAAGGGATGTTATAGATAACAAATTTTAGGATGAGTAAGACAACCGAGTAGATAAATAACCTACAAGACAAAAAGTAAGAGACTTGGGCTTTGTAAAGTTAAAAACTCCTTCTTTTGATGGTACAAGTAATATAGATAAATATTTTAATTACAAAAATAAAGTTGAGAAGTCATTTCAATATCATCATTGTGAACATAACATTAGAGTTAAGTTGACTGTTCTAAAATTTACTAGTTATAATAGGGATCGAGGATCGATTACACGCTTTCAAGCCCGAAGGCTCTCTCAGGTGGTTCGCTGAGCTGTTCAAGGTGAGTTAAGCATTGAGAAGCAATGCTTGCCCCGGTCTGATATGCCGAGCTACTTTGCTCTCTATGCTATCTAAGGCATTGCCGAAGTGACCAACCAATGTTCCAAACTGAACCCTTCGTTGTGCACTAGTCCAAGCTCCAAATTTGAATACAACAATCTCCATGGTACTGAAGTTGAGCTGATGACTGTCAAGAGCTGACCATCTGAAGCCGACCGCACTATAAGCCGTCCTTAAGCCAACCCTAGTCTAGCCCCAATAGTTAGGGTATCGAACTTCTAACATCGAACAGGCCTAAACAAAGGCCAACCCTTGCTCAAATCACATTATTATCAAAATTGCAGAGTAAAAATGTGTGCGCACTGTCCTCTCTAACAACCATACTGTCCTTTTTAACAAATGATGTTTGTTACACATGATTTCATGTTATCCCTGTAAATTATTTTCCTTTTATTTAACAAATATGGATTCACTTTTGTAATTATCTATACTGTAGAACTTTCCTTAACAAGGTGCTATAAATAATCACATAATATAATAGCTGCCAAAACACATAGAAGAATACATTGAACTTTTACCCTCTCTTGAGCTAAGTGTCATCCTACTTACTTTTAGGTTACTCTTATTTAGCTCATTTGAGCGTGGATTAGTAGCAAGTAACCTCTAGTCATACTTGTACGTTATATCAAGTGTGACCTAAGCTCGTATGAAGTGTTGGTGTGTTATATCCATCGTCGGTGCAGGGGAACCCCCTACTCACCCTTGACTATTGTTTACTTTTCAAGCCATCTTGTGGCTTGGACCCATCTCTTTGGTTACACGTGAAATTTGGTTCATGTGTTCATCTTCGAGTTTGTATCATCTTGGTATCGGAGCTTGGCTACATTTGAAGCTGGATTCTGCTATTGTGCTCTTTTAATAGTTTATCACTGCTCTTGTGTAACAGTCTTTCTATTGTTAGCTTTGAAGTTTAGTAGTTAAGAAGTATTCTGTACTCTATTTCCCCCTATTCTTGATATGCCAAAATAGAGTGTCATTGACTGTGTGTTTGTTTTGAAATTGTCATTGTGAAGTAACCATCAATGTCGGATTTAAGTGTGCAAGGAACTTTAGGAAACCAAGAAAGTGGCATTCAACATGGCTAAGGGCAAGAAGGAAGCTTCTTACCTCAGTCAGTGGATAACCACTTGGATAGGCTTACTGACTTGGTAGCTAGTCTTATAACTATTATCTAAGAAGATAGGCAATGAACTAGAAATAGCCCTATTAAGGAATGTGAACAACAGCAACGAGGCAATGGATAGTTTGGTCGAGTTAATGCCCCAGCTCAACTACCTCGAGCTGAAGGACTTGGTAGGGACATTAGACAAAGGTTAGTGCTTGAAGAGATTGAGGAGGAAGTAGAAGGAGATGACGAAGCAGAGGAGTACTACGAGCTTGAAGAAAGAAATGCATGAGCCCTTAGAGTTGAAGGATTGAGGATGCGTATTCAAGTTCTGCTAGTAGTGGTGATGCCGAGGACTATCTGGATTGGGTAAGTGAGATTGAAAAGCAGTTTGAATGCCACGAAGTGCCTGATAATGTGAAAGTTAAACTTATTATGTTGGAGTTCACTAGTTATTTCGCCTTATGGTGAAAGAACTTACAGGCTACTAGAAGAAGGGAAGGAGAACAAGAGATTAGGAGTTGGGATGATATGAAGAGAGTTATGCGAAGAAGGTTTGTATTAAGCTATTATCTGCAAGATACCTTGAAGAGACTCTAAGAACTGAGACAAAGAGGATCGAGTGTGGACACTTACGTTAAAGAATTCCATATGCTAATGATCTGATGTGAAGTCATAGAGCCCGAAGACCGAACCATGTCTTGATTCATTAGTAGGTTGAAGTATGAGATTGGAGATGTCCTGGAAACCCTAGATGTTAGAACACTTGATAACATAATTTGAGTTGCCCAGAGGATAGAAAGGCGCTGAACGGGAAGATTCCAACCCCTTGTTGGCCGACTAGGAAGTAGTCGAACTGTTTCAAGCAGACTAGTGAGAACGAAACCGAGTAAGGTTGCCAAGACGCGACCCGTTCCCACCATTAGAGCCAAAGAGAAGGAACCCTTGAGGAAGTTTGAGAAAGGCTAGGGTTTAGGGAAGAAGACGAGTGAGATCAAGTGTTTTAAATGCTAAGGATTTGGACACATGACCGCTCAGTATTCGAACAGGAGAATGATGGTGATCTAAGGTGAGGTGCCAACCATTGAGGTTGACAATACCGATGAAGAAGTAGATGAGTTGAAAGAGGACAGATAGGCTGAGCTACCTAATGAGGAAGTCATCTACAACGAAGAAGGCAACTTCATGCCAACTACTCTAGTGTTGAGGAGGACAATGAGTGTCAATCTTGTACTCGAAGACAAATAGAGAGAAAATCTCTTCCATATTGGATATAAGGTGAATAAGTTACTGTGTGCACTGATTGTAGATAGTGGGAGTTGCATCAATGTGGCATCTACATTTATGGTCTAGCAACTGAAATTGCCGACCATGCCCTACCCGAAACCTTACAAGCTTTGGCTTAGTGATAAAGGAGCCTTACAAGTGAGCAAACATGTATTTGTACCAATCTACATTAGCAAGTATCAAGATCAAGTACTTTGTGATGTACTGCTAATGAGTACGTCCTACGTTCTACTTAAACGATCATGGATGTTTAATCGAGTAGTTATGTATAACGGTAGGAGGGACACATGTTTTGTGGAGCATAAAGGAAGAACTTTGAAATTGAGTCCCATGACTACCGAGCAAGTGAAAGTTATGCAATTCCAACTTAGCCGAACCATGAGGAAAGAGGCTTTGGATTGACCTTACCTGAACTGAAAAGGGAAATGGAGCTAGAGGAACCAACCTATCTACTTGTTAAGGGGCTTTTGGAGATGAGACTCAAGGAGGAAGAGTTGCTAACTAAAGTAAAAACCTTACTGGATGAATTTGTCGATCTATTTCCAAAAGAACTATAGTACGGTTTACCCCTAAACTGAGGTGTCGAGTATGCGATCGACCTATAGCTAGGAGCCGGGTTGCCAAATAAGCCTGCCTACAACTGAATCTTGAATAGGCTGCTGAACTACAGAGGTAAGTGGATGAGTTGATAAAGAAGGAGTATGTGCATGAGTCCCTGACCATCTGTACTTTACCAGCCTTATTAGTGCCCAAGAAGGATAGTTCTTGGAGAATGTGTATAGATAGACAAGCGATCAATCGAATCAACATCAAATATAGGTATTTCATACCTAAGCTTGATGACATGCTAAACGAATTGAGTAGAGCAAGAGTATTCTCCAAGATTGACCTTAAAGCTGGGTACCATCAGATTCGAATGCATGAAGGCGATGAGTGGAAGATTGCATTCAAGACACAACATGATTTATATGAATGGCTTGTAATGCCATTTGGAATGTCCAATATGCCGAGCACATTCACGTGACTTATGAATCATGTGCTATAAGAATTACTGGGATGGTTTATCGTAGTTTATTTTTATGACATTCTAGTGTATAGTCCCAACCTAAAGAATCACCAAGAGCATCTCCGACAAGTGTTTGTAAAACTTCGAGCTAAACAACTCTACGCCAATCAGAAGAAGTGTGACTTTTGTTGTTCTGAGATAATCTTCTTAGATTTTGTTGTGAGAGTGAAGAGAAGATAAGAGCGATAATAGAATGGCCCAAGCTGACCTATTCTACTGATATGGGAAGTTTCTACAGCCTAGCATCATTCTATCATTGATTCATAAAGAATTTCAGTATGATTGTGGCCTCACTCATCGAACTCTTAAAGAAGAATGTTGAATTCAGATGGGCTGAGAAAGAGCAGAGGAGTTTTGAGAATGTGAAGGAGAAGCTAACTATAGCCTCCATCTTAGCTTTACTAAGCTTCAATAAGGTATTTGAAGTAGAGTGTGATGCGTTTGGATTAGGCATAGGTGTTGTGCTGATGCAAGAAGGCTAACTTATTGCTTACTTCATCAAGAAACTTTGAGGAGCCAAACTCAACTATTTCATTTATGACAAGGAGTTCTACTCCTTAATTTAAGCCCTGATGGTGTGACAACACTATCTATTGCCTAAGGAATTTGTGATCTACACTGATCATGAATCCTTAAGATATCTAATGAGCCAATCGAAGTTTTCCCAAAGACAAGCTAAGTAGGTTGAGTTCACGAAGGGGTTTTCTTATGTTGTAAAATACAAGAACGAAAAGAACATTGTAGTGGATGACGCACTATCGAGACGGCATACCTTCCTAATCGAGCTTTAGATGAGGTTACTTAGTTTTTCAACCATCAAGAATTTGTATACTGAGGACTCATACTTTAGTCCTATCTACACTCGTTGTGAGGAAGGATGGATACTGGACGACTATCACAGGGAGGATGGATACTTATTTAGGAAGAGAAGGCTATGTATCCCGACTTGTTCCATATGAGAACTGCTAGTGTGTGAGGCGTATGGAGGGGGATTGATAGGATACTTTATTCAGTGCCAAACTTATGAGGTACTATCCTCCAGATTCTTTTGGCCAAGGATGAAGAGAGATATCCAATCCATACTAGAAAAGTGTATAACTTGTTGAAAAGCGAAGAGTCAAGCTAAGTAAGGACATTACGAACCCTTACCGATCCTGACCTAACCATGATCCGAGTTGAGTATGGACTTCATGTTAGGATTGCTGAGGATGTCTCAAAGGAAGGATTCCATCATGGTGGTTGTGGATCGATTTAGCAAGATGGCATATTTCGTGCCCTATTCCAAAACTAACGACATTTCGGTTATCTCTTTTCTTTTCTTACAGGAAGTAATCAAGCTACATGGAATTCCCAGGACCATTGTTTCAAATCGAGACCCCAAGTTCATGAGCCACTTTTAGAGGACATTATGGAGGTGAATGGGAACCAAGCTACTATATAACACGTCTTGCCACCAACAGATCAATGGATAGACCGAAGTTGTTAACAAAACCGTGGGAACTTTGCTACAAGTTGCTATTGGATGAAACATGGTCGACTGGGATCTATACTTATCGATCATTGAGTTCACCTATGACAAGACCACCTATAGTGTAAAAAGTATGTCTCCATTCAAGGTTGCCTATGGGTTCAACCCCAAACTACCATTAGACTAAGTACCCCAATCGATGTTTGATGATGATAGGCCAATCATTGATAGAGTTGAGGCCATTAAAGCCATGCACCAGAAGGTTATAGAGTAATTGGGTTGAGCTAATAATAAGCTTAAGAAGAGAAGCCGAAGGCAGAGGAAGAAAGAATTTCAAGCAGGCGATTTGGTTTGGATATACCTTAGCAAGGAACGATTCCCAAACTTGAGGAAGAACAAGTTATCTCTTAGAACCAATGGACCTTTTAAAGTGCTTGAAAAGATCAATCCTAACACCTATAGAATTGAATTACTTAAAGGATATGGAGTCTCAAACTCTTTTAACATTGCTGACCTCTAACTTTACACTCTTGAAGATGAGTAACCTGGACCCAAACCAGATTTGATCCCAAATCTTAAACAACTTGAAAGGGATGATAGGAATCAAGGACCAATTACACGTTCTCGAGCCTAAGGGCTCTCTCAAGTGGTCCACCAAGCTGTCTGAGGTAAGTTAAGTGCCAAAGAGTAGTGCTTGCCCCTGTCTGATCTGCTGAGCTACTTCGCTCTCCATGCTATCCAAGGCATTGCCAAGGTAACCAACTGACATTCTGAACTGAACCCTCTACTGTACACTAGTCCAAGCGCCAAATCTGATTACAACAATCTTCACGGTACCAAGGTCGAGCTGATAACTGTCAGGAACTGACCATCGGAGGCCAACCCTACTATGAGCCATCCTTGAGTCAACCCCAGTCTAGCCCCGGTAGTTAGGGTGCTGAACTTTTAATGTCGAACAAACCTAAACAAAGGCTTACCCCTACTTGAATCATACTATTGTTAGAATTGCAAAGTAAAAACGTGTGCGCACTATCCTCTCTGACAACTGTACTGTCCTTTCTGACCAATGACATTCGTTACATACGATTTCGTGTTTTTCTTGTAAATTATTTTCCTTTCATTTAGCAAATAGGGATTCATTTTTGCAATTATCTATAACGCATAACTTGCCCTAATAGAGTACTATAAATAATCACATAATGTAATAGCAGCCAAAACACATAGAAGAATATACTGAATTTTTATCCTCTCTTAAGCTAAGTGTCATCCTACTTACTTTTGAGCTACTCTTATCTTGCTCATTCAGGTGTGTACTAGTGGTAAGTCTCCTCTGGTCATAGTTCTGCATTATATCAAGTATGACCTAAGCTCGTGTGAGGTGTTAGTGCATTATATCCATCATTGGTGCACAGGAACCCCCTGCTCACCCTCAACTATCATTTACTTTTCAAGCCATCTTACGGCTTGGACTCATTTCTTTGGTTATGTGTGATATTAGGTTCGTATGTTCACCCATGAGTCCATATCAAGTTATGTAACTCTATAATGGAAAAATGTTGTGAAAAATAGGAGATTAATGATAGAAGTAATGTGAATTCATAGAGAGACATGAAACAATAGATGCATTGAAGGTTTATGCCTAAATATCGTTATTAAGAGTTATTTATAAGATTGAAAACTTTGAGATAGGGTCATTTGAGTGCTAACGATTATATTAAAGAGTTTGAGATGTTAACTAACAAATGCAATTTGATAGATACCTTGAAATAAATAATAATTCATTTTGTATCTAGGTTAGGATATAAGGTGGTTAGTATAGTTGAGCTTAGATATTTAACACCTTAGAGGAAATAATGCGACTAAAAGTTAAAGTAATGTAATAGAGGCAAAGAAATCAAAACTCGCCTTTGAGCTCAAGGACTCGCCCATATAGTTTGTCAAGCTGTCCAAAGAGAGTTAAGTCCTAAAGAACATTGTATTTTCCATCGCGAACCATTAAGGTACTCTACTCTGAACTCTTTATCTCGTTGAGATAGTTCCCAAGGTCTCTAACTAGTTACCAAGCTAACCACTTAATGCCATGCCAAGGGCAAGCACTAAATCTACATGTAGTCAAGTTGACATGTATCTAAGGCCAAACTGCCTACTTCCAATCTGACCAACCAAGCTCAAGTTGATGAATGGTTGCCCACTGGACCAACCTTATTAAGCCTTAAATAGTTGAGTTATCGAGCATTCAACCTGATGTGCTTTACTCAAAATCAACTTTGCTTGGCAAGTAGTAGCATTTGGACTATAAACTAGATAGTTAACATGCGTATCATTTTTTAACATCCATACTATCTTTTTGTAACTGAATATTCTTTTGTCTATTTATAACTTTGCCTTAGTAATCTATTCCCCTTTCCTTTTCTAGTAGGAATCCTTTTTGTAATTTACGTATATCTAGGACTTACCTTAATTAGGGCATACAAATATTTGTAATAGCCGTATCAATCAGAATAATGATATTGACCTTCGAACATTTTACCCTTCCATCTTCTTAAGAGCTTATGTTTTCTTTATGAGGACCAAGACCTTAAAGAGCTCTTATTCAGACCATTGAGCGTAGACTAGTAGCGAGTGACCTTACATTATACTTGTACATCATATCAAGTATAGTTCTAGCTCATGTGAGGCATTGGTAAGTCATATCTACCATTTGTGCATGAGGACCCCCCTACATAACCTTCAACTTTCATTTATCCTTCGAACCGTCTCGTGATTTAAACTTACCCTTTTGATTCGCATGATACTGCTAGCCTTATGTCATCCTTCCTAGCAATCCATATAATCCTAATATCAGAGTTTAGCTATGTTTGAGCAAGTCTTTGTTACTTTGTACTCCAAGTAACTTGTTACAACATGTTATGAAAGCTATTTATCATTGTTGAAAGTGTTTAGAAAGTGTCTAGTGCTAAAGAAATTTAGTGCTTTTTTTTCCCTTGTTTCTTGTTTACAAAACAGAGTGTTAAGTGTTCAAGTGGTTTTTCGTGTATTAGTTGTAATAGTTGTTGGTGTGTTAGGCATTGTTTTATTGTAGTTTGTGAGAGGAAATCTTGAGTTATGTTTCAGCTGTTAATCTCTTATAATAGACAACAATATCCAATTCTAGTGTTGAAGGAACTCTAAGTAACTAAGAGAGTAGTGCTTGAAATAGCCAATTTAGGGAAGTTTCACACCCCAGTCTGTGGATGACCAACTGGATAGTATTACTGACTTGGTGGCTAGTGTAATAACTACTATAAATGAAGATTGATAACGAGCCAAAAATGATCCCTACAGAAGACGAGCCAATGAACATCTCGAGAGAGGTAATGGCTGATATGACCAAGCTAATGCCCCAGTTTGATCACACAGAGCTAAGGGAGTAAACAGAGTTGTTGGACATAAACTAGCGTTATATGAGATCGAAGAAAAGGATGAGGAAGTAAGTGATGAAGCGGAAGAGTATTATGAAGCAAAGGAGAAGAATATTCGAGCTCTTAGAGTAGAAGAGTTGGGGATGCATATCCCTAGTTTTTCTAAGAGTGGTAATGTTAAGGACTACATAAACTAGGTAGATAAGATTAAGAAGTAGTTTAAGTGTCATAAAGTACTTGATAATGCTAAGGTCAGACTTGCTATGCTAGAGTTTACTGTCTATGCCATCCTATGGTGGAAAAACTTGCAAGCTACCCATAGAAGAGAAGGAGAACATGAAGTTAGGAATTGGGATAAAATGAAACAAGTCATGAGAAGAAGATTTGTATCGAATTATTATTTACATGCTACGTTCGAGAGGTTATAGGAGTTGAGACAAGGAAGATCAAGTGTTGATGTGTATGTGAAGGAATTCTAAATGTCAATCATCCGATGTGAAGTTGTTGAACCTAAGGACTGAATTGTATCCCAATTCATCAGTAAGCTAAGGTATGAGATTGGAGACATTTTAGAAACAATGGATATTAGTTCACTTGATGGGGCTATCCGAGCTGCCTAGAGAATCGAGAGATGCCAAGCAGGAAGATTCCGAGCTCCTGTCAATAGACCTACCACTAATCGACCTATTCTAAGCAAACCTGTAGCGTAGGAACTAAGCAAAGTTGCCGTAGTTTGACTTACTCAAATTATCCGAATAGAGGAGAAAGAGATCTCGAAGAAGTTCGAGAAAGGCTAAGACTCAAGAAGAAAGACAAGTAAGATGAACTACTTTAAGTTTCAAGGGTTTAGACACATGGCCACTTAGTGTCCGAACAGAAGAACCATGGTGATCCGAGGAGAAGTGCCGACCATTAAGGTAGATAGTACTAATGAGGAAGTAAAAGAATAAAAAAAAAATACTGGACAAAGCGAGCTGTCCGAGGAGGAGGAGATTATCTATAGTGAAGAAGGGAATTTCATGCCTGCTACCATAGTAGTAAGGTGAGCAATGAATGTGAACCCAGCACTAGAAGACGAATAGCGATAGAATCTATTCTATATTAGCTGTAAGGTGAATGGTTGTTGTGTGCATTAATTGTTAATAGTGGTAGCTACACCAATATAGCATCTGCTTTCATAGTCTAGTAATTGAAGTTATCAACCTCACCCCACTCGAAACCTTACAAACTATTTTAGCTTAGTGATAAAGGAGCCCTACTGGTGACTAAGTAAGTTATTATTCCAATCTATATTGGAAACTACTGAAGTAAAGTGCTCTATGATGTATTGCCTATGGGTATATCTCATATCCTAATTGGTAGATTGTGGATGTTTGATAAGAAGGTCATATATGATGGAAGGAAGAACACTTGCTCATTAAAGCATGAAGGTAGGAAGGTGAAGTTAAGCCCCATAACTACTGAACAAATTAAAGGCATGTAAACCTAACTAAGCTAAATTTTGAAGAAGGAGACTTTGGTAATGACCCGAACCTAATTGAAAAGTGAGATGAAGTTTAAAGAGTTAACCTATTTGCTAGTCAAAAGGTTGCTTGAGATGAGAGAATCAGAGAACAAACTACTACTTGTTGAGGTGAAGTCCCTACTAGTTGAGTTTGTTGACCTATTCCTATGTGAATTGCTAGAAGGTCTGCCTCCCATTTGAGGCATTAAACATGCGATAAACTTGTAGCTAGGAGCTGCTCTGTCAAACAAGTTTGCCTATAGGCTAAATCTTAAACAAGCTGTCGAGCTACGAAGGTAAGTAGATGGGTTGATTAAGAGAAGGTATGTACGAAAGCCCTTAAGCCTATATACTGTATCGGCTCTATTGGTGCCAAAGAAGGATGGGACATGGAGGATGAGTGTGGATAGCCGAGTAATCAATTGCATTACCATCAAGTATAGGAACCTTATACCAAGGCTTAATGACATGCTCGACAAATTAAACGGAGCAAGAGTATTCTCCAATATTGATCTCAAGTCTGGATACTATCAAATTCGAATGCAAGAAGGAGATAAGTGGAAAACCGCGTTCCAGACTCGTAATGGATTATATAAATGGCTTGTAATGCTTTTCAAACTATTGATTGTACAGAGTACATTCATGAAACTAATGAACCATGTGCTCCGAGAATTGATAGGGAAATTTATGGTGGTATATTTTGATGACATTTTAGTCTACAGCCCTGACTTGAAGACTCACTATGAGCACCTTCAAGCAGTCTTTTCAAAACTCCAAGTTGAGAAGCTTTATACAAATCTAAAGAAATGTAACTTCTGCTAACCTGAAGTGATCTTTTTAGGATTTTTTATGAGTGGTGGTGGTATACGAGTTGATGATGAGAACATAAGGGCAATTACCGAATGATTGATGCTATCGTATTCAATTGACATGCGAAGCTTCTATGGCCTGGCATCATTTTATTGCCTATTTACAAGGAATTTCAGTATTATTATGGCCCCACTTATCGAGATGTTGAAGAAAAATGTTTAGTTCATGTAAGGATATAAAGAGTAAAGGAGTTTTGAGGAGGTGAAAATGAAGTTGACTACTACCTTAGTCTTAGCTCTATTGAGCTTTGACAAAGTATTTGAAGTAGAAGGTAATGAATTCGGGCTAAGCATAGGTACTATGCTGATACAAGAGGGTCGACCAATTACTTACTCCAGTGAAAAGCTTAGAGTTATACTTAGCTACTCTGTGTACGATAAGGAGTTTTACTCCTTCATTCAAGCTTTGACTGTCTGGCAACATTATCTATTACCCAAAGAATTTGTGATCTATACTAATCATGAATCTTTAAGATATCGGAAGAGCTAACCTAAGTTGTCCTGGAGACAAGCTAAGTGGGTAGAATTTATGGAGGGTATGTCATAAAATACAAGAACAACGTAATGGCTGATGCCCTATGGAGACAACATTCCTTCTTAACCGAGTTGTAGACCAGGTTACTTAGTTTCTCTATGATTAAGGATTTATATACCAAGAATCCACATTTTAGTTCGATCTATGCCAAATGTGAAGGAGGCCAAACACTTGATGACTATCACAAGGAAGACGAATACTTTTTCAGAAAGAGGAGATGGTATATCCTAACCTATTCCATGAGAGAATTACTAGTCCATAAGGCGCACAATGGAGAATTATCTAGATATTTTGGCAAGCACCGAACTCATGAGGTATTAGCCTCTAGATTATTTTGGCCAAGGATAATGAGAGATGTCAAAGCCATACTAGAAAGATGTGGTACCTGTAGAAGGCTTAAAAGCCAAGCTTATCAAGGATAATATTTACCATTACTAATCTTGACTAAACCATGGTTCGAGTTATGCATGGACTTTATGTTAGGATTGCTAAGGACATCTTGAGGGAAGAACTCCATCATGGTGGTCATGGACTGATTTATTAAGATGGCACACTTTGTGTCATATTCCAAAACTAATAATGCTTCGGTTATTTCTTCTTTTTTGTTGTAAGAGATCATTAAGCTCCATGGAATGCCCAGGGCCATTGTTTTAAACTTAGATCTGAAATTCACGAACCACTTCTAGAGAACTTTATGGAGGTGAATGGGAGCTAAACTATTATCTAGCATGTCCTGCCACCCACAAACGGATGAACAAACAAAGGTTGTTAATAGGATAGTGGGGACTCTACTTTGCATTGCTGTTGGTCATAACATAACTATTTGGGATCAGTGCTTACCCATAATTAAGTTCGCTTACAATAGGATTGCCTATAGTGCCATAAGTATGTCCCCATTTGAAATCGCCTATAAATTCAACCTTGAGCTTCCATTAGATTAGGTACCCCTTCCAAGCCAAAATGAAGATCAACCATCTGTAGAGAGATCTGAGGCCATTAAAGCCATGCCCCAAAAGGTCATAAAACAATTGAGACAAGCTACTACCAAGCTTGAGAAGCAAGGCAAAGGATGAAAGAACAAAGAATTTCTACCTGGTGATTTGGTCTGGATCCACTTCAATAAAGATCGATTTCTAATTTTGAGGAAGATCAAGTTATCTCCTAAAGCCAATGAACCATTTAAAGTGCTTGAAAGGATTAATCTTAATGCTTATAAGATTAAATTACCTAAAAACTATAAGGTCTCTAACTCCTTTAACTTCACTAACCTCCATTTATATGTCCTCGAAGATGAGTAATAAGAAGTCGAGCCAAATTTGATCCCAAATCTTAAACAACCCAAAGGAAATGATAAGAATCATAGACTAATCACTTGCTCCCAAACTTGAGGACTTACCAATATGGTTCATTGAGCTGTTCGAGGTTCACTGAGGTACTTTACTCCGACCTTTCTTTGTCTCATTGAGAAGGTTTCTAAGGTGTTCAACCAGTTACCAAGCCGACTACTTATTGCCGTGCTAAGGGCAAGCATTGAATTTGCATATGGCTAAGCTAACACACATCCAAGGCTGAGCTACCCACTTTTGATCCGATCAACCAAGGTCTAGTCGATGAATGGTCTCTTACTAGACTAACCTTGTCCAAACCCCGAATAGCTGAGTTGCCAAGCATTTGACTTGATGCACTTTGCTTAGAATCAGCTTTGCTCGGTAAGTAGTACCATCAAGACCACAAATTGGACAATTAATACACATATAATTTTTTGACATCCATACCATCCTTTATTCTTTTGTCTATTTACAACTTTACCCTTGTAATCTATTCTACTTTCCTTTTCTAGTGGGAATTCTTTTTATAATTTACGTATATTTAAGACTTACCCTAATTGGGTCATATATAAATCCTTGTAATTTGTAATAGCCGCATCAATTAGAATAGTGATATTGAACTTTAGACATTTTACCCTTCCATCTTCTTGAGAGCTTATGTTTTCTTTATGAGGATCGAGACCTTAAAGAGCTCTTATCTAAACCATTAAGCGTAGACTAGTAGCAAACAATCTCGTGTTATACTTATGCGTCATATCAAGTATAGTTCGAGCTTATGTGAGGCGTTAGTAAGTCATATCCACCGTTGATGTACGATGACTCCTTACTTAACCTTCGACTTCCATTTATCCTTCAAACCATCTCACAGTCGGACCCTACCTTTTTGGTTTATATGATACTAGTAGATGTGTGTCATCCTTCCTGGCGATCAATATCAACGTAGATGATAGAGGGATAGCAGATAGAGTAACTAAGAGGGTATAGTAAGTTGATAATAGGGACATTTATAAGACTAAAGAAAAAAGGTAAATCTTTTCTTTTTGTCTTTTTGATCAAAGGACATACGATTCATAGGGTTCTCAAGGAAAGAGTTTTCAAGCCAAATACTTCAAATGAATGAGTTTCGAACATGGTAGCGTAATATCCTAATCATAAGGCGATACTGACTAAAGGAGGTGCTAGAAATGGTGAGGATGAGGATAATGTCACTAGTGATGCTTAGGGTGTTAATGATATTAATAGTGTAAACAAGGAGATTCTAGTAGTATAGTAGGTCTAGCTTATTTATGATTGAGGTTAATAGGTGATTTTGAATGTCACTCCATCTAGTAAGCATGAATAGAGAGAGAGCATCTTCTACATTGAATTTTGTATTGGTGATTTAGTTTATGCTAATAGATAGCAGTTATATGAATGTGTTGGCTTTAGCTATGGTTGAGACTATCAACTATTGTACATCTTAATCCTTACACGTTGCAATGGCTAAAAGGAGAGGTAAGAGTTTATAAGCAGGTTAACATACCTATCTCTATTCTTAACGGAAATGTAGAGAAGATTGTACATGATGTCTTGCCGTCGAGCATGTCTCGTATTTTGCTGGATAAACCTTGGTTATGTGGCCTTAGGTTTACTCATGATGAGTATATCAATACTTATACATTTAAGAAAGATGAGAAGGTTGTGAAGTTTTGTCTTAAGAATCCTATTGAGATTAGGAGATGCATTGGGAAAAGAAAAAGAATTTGTTACTAAGAAAGATTGATGTGTAGCATAATAGCCTAGGTATAATTGTAATGCATGTGAGACTTCAAGTTTTTGATGTTAAAGTCTCAAGTTTCAATTTTTAGCAATCTAGTGTCTGTACTTTATATTTGCAACTTCCAAAAAGTAGAGACACTAAATTGCATTACAAAAATATAAAGTATATATACTAAATTGCTAAAAATTGAAAACCAAGAAACTTCTATAAAATTTATCCTAAGTTTGGGAGTATATGTTTTCAGGGTTAATATCCTTACGTTATTGAAGCTGCCATTGAAGAGGGGTTTTGTTGACTATGTATTGTGGGATGTAAAGTCAATAGCTATGATTAAGCTTGGAGTAGGTTGGAGTTTTTATTTAATCCTTTTGATTTTGTTATTTATAGGTTTGTTCAGAAATATATCATTGTTAATCCAATTAATTATCTTATTTTAGATTTGAGGGCAACCCTTCTTAAGTGTGGGAGAACTACTAAGGATCAAGTTTCTTAATCTAACAACTTCATTTTGTTCACGAACCCTACATGAGATGATTATATGTGTCGTGTATATGGATATTAGGATTACTAGATTGTGGTCATGGCCAAGATATTTTTTTTTTTTTTCTAAACTTCCCCTATATAAATAACCCTAGTTGATATTTTATATGTTGTATGAAATTGTTTTGCATTGTTTAATATATGTGGAGTTGCATGTATTGTCATGAATGTGTTTATTGGTAAGATAATTATTTGCTAGGCATTATAACTCGTCCCTTACTTTTAAGGACTAATTTTAAAATATTTCCAGTTATTAAAAGGTTTTTAGAGAAAGATTATTGACTCTGGCATGCCCTTATTTGATGACCAAAACAAGTGATAGATTGTCACCTACTTTGAGTCTTAGGGCTTAGAAGAAAATAAAACTACCATTATGTGTTACTAATAGCAACAATAACTTATAAACTATTGCCCTTTGTATTACTTTTTTTCCTTATAGTGATATTCCAACATTATATGAGGGGGGTTTGAGATTCATTGTTCTGGTTTCTCTCTCTCTCTCTCTCTCTCTCTCTCTCTCTCTCTCTTTTATAATTTGCATGCATAATTAGTGACTTTTTTTAGGTCATGTGAAGATCATGTAGGATTTTAGAGGAGTTCTTGACAAGTATATAACAGAGAAGAATATAGTTATTAATGTAATCAATAAGTCATAGGTTATATTGTTGTGATTTTTCCCCTAAATTATCTACAACATAACATTTTAATTCATCTTTTTTCATAATCTTTTTGGTTTTTTTTTTTTTTGGGTATCCATTCAACTCTTGTGTTTGCTAATAATAAGACATTGAAAGAATGAAAATATAAGTGAATACTACACTTTCATAAAATTTAGATATCTAACAAATTTTTATAAAGTTAAACTTAACTATCTTTTATTTATTCATTTTTACAAAAATATTAATGAAAATATCATTTTTCAATGCATCAAATATATTCTTAAACATTTTTAATTAATGTCAAGCCCTAAGTCATAACAGTCCTACCTGTGAGCCATCTTAGTATAGAAACTGTCCCTACAGTTGCTATCCTAGATTAAGTTCACATCAGGCATACTCGACTTTACCCATTTGAAATGTCCAATTCAATACCTATTTGATAAAAACCTATGAAGTAATTCTTTGAAATAATTTTTTAACAATAAACTTATAATTTGATTTTATAAAAGAGTGGTAGTAAATCTCATAAGTACGTATCATTTCTTATATAAACCAAAATATTGAAAACTACTAAGTCCCTTGAGGAGTTCTTTGTAGTTTTCCTTAAAAATTAAGAAAGTCAATACTAAAGATAATAACTAGCCATTTCTTGTTACACCTCACTCCCCATCCTAATTTGGTAGTTCTCTAGCTTTGGATTGATACTTGTAATCCATTTGGAACCTACAAAGCAAACTATAGAAGAATAAGCAACAATTTGCTTAGTAAGTGGAGCGGAGATAGAAGTATACATTTAGCATATCACAAACAGAGTTTTCAACTAAATTGGTTAGTTGCAATGCATGTACAAGTAAATGCCATTGTACGATGTTATCCGGTCTGTTGTGAGATCAGAGAAATTGCATGTGCTTTAATCCAGGTTGAAAAGCTTGATGTTGCATACTCACAAATCGAAACCAAATTAAGACCTATGCAATGGATAACACCCTCTTCCCATGATTACCTTTGAATCATAGCCCCTAACCTTACCGTAACCTCCTTTCGTATCACTTCATTCGGCTAAAGGTGAGGAAAGGATTATTTCAACTATCCCCATCGAAGGGAGTCCATTTTTTATGCAAGAATCCTATCTGTTACTCTTAGTGGGTTGCAATGCAGATAAGATTAGTTATTAAGCTAAGTTTGAGTTAGTTCATTTTTAGGGTGATTAACTAAGCTCATACAATTCAAGCATAATATTATCAGAACATTCATAACATGGAGCTCACCTCCTATCACAACATGTTGAATCTCAAACACAAGCGTTGCATACACATAAATAACTAACTATAATAACAAGTAAATACATACCAAGGTCTCAAGATATTCTGAAATAATACCCTAAAATGTTATAAAGCATTAATCTCACTTATTTGTGCTAAAGCTCACTCTAATAGATCAAGAATGCCAATACTTTACTCACTTGGAAGTCCTATATATACAAAAGCTCATATTCAGTTTTCGTAAGATTTACAAAAATGTTAGGGTTTTATCTAATATTTAGTTAAGATACTATTTATACAGTTATTTAGTAAAGTTTTGTATATATATATTTATATACATACACAAGATAAAACCCTCTTGTTCTATTAGAGTGTGCTTTAACACAAATAGGTGTGTTTAATGTATAGGACTTCCAAGTGAAT